>JAPDVU010000005.1:1162550-1242550 GCA_026230045.1 Corynorhinus townsendii
GGGCTCACTTCTCAGTGTGACCTCGCCCTCACCGTTGCCCTCGTAACCGGAGCCTCTTCGTCAGAACGACCCAAACGGCACCCCTTGGCGGCGTTCCCTGTCTCACCACCTCTGCGAGGCTGGTGCCCTGCTTTACGTGGACCGCGGTGGCTTCAGCGGTTCACGGCGTCATTACAGGAGAAAGGATCCGTGCCACCTGCCCGTGGGGTGCTGTGTCTGCTTAGCAAAGACCTCAGTTC
Source organism: Corynorhinus townsendii (assembly GCA_026230045.1). Lineage (NCBI taxonomy): Eukaryota > Metazoa > Chordata > Mammalia > Chiroptera > Vespertilionidae > Corynorhinus > Corynorhinus townsendii. The sequence goes on from JAPDVU010000005.1 coordinate 1,162,790, forward strand.
GGTCAGACGTGGCGTGGGGGGAGCGGTAAGGCTCCACTACGTCGTCTCTTTGTGAATGAAGCATCTCAGCTTTTCACTTAATCGGCAAACCCTGGGCGGCTGCTGCGTGGGAGCTCTGCGGAGGCCCGGGGGTAACGGGGCTGACGTCAAGGACAGCCAGCACCTGTCCGTGGGAGGCCCCGGTCTGCTGGGCAGATGGGAAAGTAAGTGGCCGACTTCAACGCCGTGCAACACACGTGTGGGTGTGCCAGGGCGCACACGGGCAGGCGGGTGGCATCTCTCGGACAGGGAGGCCAGAGCTGCTGATCACAGTCCTTCACCCAAAGCTTGGCGTGCACGGGCAAAGTGTGGCTCGTCGTTCAGCAGACTGGACCACGAGGAGAGAAGGCGGCTGAGAGATGTCTGAAGTTATGGTGGAAATGGTGCTAAGGCCTGGGGGGACCACAATTAAGATTCGGGACCCTGAAACCTCAAAAGCAAGCTTTCACCGTCCACGAGCGCGGGACTGCCCTGGCTGGTTCAGCTCCCTGGAGAGAGCGTCCGCCCACGGACGGAAGGGTCCCGGGTTCCGTTGTGAACGAGGACACAAACCAGTTGATGTGTCTCCCTCCATGGATGTCTCTCTCTGTCTCTGTCTCTCCCTTCCACTCTCTCTCAAAGTCAAGGGGAAAGTGTCCTCGGGTGAGGATTCACAACAACACAACAGTACAGGAGTCGGCTAGGCTGGGCCTTCTGTTTAAAACGATCAAATCCGCGGTTCTTCAAAGGCTCTGAAGGACGGAAGTGAGTGAGAATCTGGCCTTTCCTTGGGGCCGGAAGGCGAGCTTGGAAGCCCTGAGGTGGGAGGTGGCTGGTGCGGGGGAACGTGCGGTGACCTGCGAGAGCCCACCCGCCCCGCGGCGAGCCCACAGCTCAGCCACGCACGCACGCCCGCCGTGGAGGCCTGAGAGTGAGCGGAGAGGGTGGTCTTCGGCCATCAGGGTTGTCAAACCCAGAGGGATGCCACGTTCGTTCTATTGGCTCTGCTGTGCCATCAAAAAGGGCCAGGTTTTGGCCCCCAAGCGCTGCAGATACCCCCACCCCAGGCTCCTCCGACTCCCAACGAGCAGTGACTTTCCAACAGTTGTTCTTACTGTCTGCCTAATATGCTTGTGATTTGACAGACATTACTAGCCCCTCCAGAGCGTAAATCAGATTTCATTTAACTGCGTGGGCTAAATTACATTTATTGAGTTAGATAACCCAGGAAAAGGGTCTAATTAACTTTTTAATGCATTAAAATTCTGGGTCAGTTGATTAAGCTCTACATGTCCAGCATTAATATGTGAGGCTTATCCTTCAGCTGTTTCATGGATTCAACATTAAGACGACAATGAATCTATCTCCAGAGTTTACCCCAGCTTCAAACTAATTTCTACAGACTCTGTGGAGCTTCCAACCATTCCCTCGGGTTTTCTCTCCGAAAAAGAGCAAAATGGCATGCTGGAGCCGAACACTCCCCAGGAACCCAGGAAGTGCTCCTGCAGCTGTCTCTGACGCGGGAAGGAGAAGGCTCTCCTGCCTCCTCCCGCCGGCCCTCAGCCTTGCCGGGTACAGACGCCCCTGACGGAGTGCACCCCTCAAGTGGGTGAAGAGGAAGGAGCAGCCGGCCGCGTGGCTCCGGGCTGAGCCTCGACCTAGGAACCAGGAGGTCGCGGTTCCATTCCGCAGGGCACAGGCCCGGGTTGCAGGCTCCATCCCCGGTGTGGGGGTCGATAACAATAGGTTTAAACAGAAACAGTGCCCAGCTCAAGTGTTTGTTACCTGCAAGGAGAGCAAGGGGGCGGGAGAGAGCAGCGAGGATGGGGAGCACTATCTCAGGCTCCCCATCACTGCCCGCCCTGCCTGATCCCTCCTAACCGCCGTGGGGGTGCCCCCGCCCGGGTTCCCTGGGCTGCAGGACTCTGATGCTCCTGTTCCACCGGAAGTGCTTTCCCAGGCCAGCCGCCCACCTCACTGTAACCCTCCCCTCCCCCAGGCTCCGCTGGGGCTGTTCCTCCCCCAGAAGCGCTCTTGGCCCCCAGGCAGCTCTCCCATCCTCTGCTCAGGGAGCGTCAGCCCCACGTGCAGCTGGCATGATGCCAGGCTTCTCTGGTTACGGTCTGCTGTGCTCCGTCTAACACGCGGTAAGCAGCCCAGAAATACTATTTTTTTCACGTGTGTTTTTTATTGGTTTCAGAGAGGAAGGGAGAGGGAGGAGAGATGGAAACATCCAGGATGAGAGAGAATCACTGATCGGCTGCCTCCTGCAGGCCCCACGCTGGGGATGGAGCCCACAGCCTGGGCCTGTGCCCTGACGGGGAATCGAACCCTGACCTCCTGGGATTGCACTTTGATTTTGCTTCTTGGCGCTTTCTTGTATTACTCTGAACGCGATGTCCCCAGACAGTTGGTCAGTTTCCATCACTCCCTGTATCTCTCTGTCTCTATCAATCTCACACACACACACACACGGCCAGAGCCTCAGGTTGACGTGGATGCGTCTCACCCTCTAAAGCAGTGAATTCACGCCTTAGTTACAGTGGAGAGGGAAGATATCAACCGCCCCGAGCTGGGAAGATGGGAAAATGGCCTGTGATCCCCAGGACAGCAGCGGGGGCCTGTCTGCTGAAACAGACGGGCGAGTAAGTGACGCCCATTGATTCCTGAAATGCGGTTCCCACGGGCGGCGCCGCGCTGAGTGAGCGGTTGGTCTGCGGCGGAATGAGGGTGTACATCTTTCCAGTCAGCAGGATGTTGTTCAAATTGTGTTTCTAAAAAAAAACAAGTTAGGGTGACCTCATACGTGCCAGCAGAATTATAATTCCCGTTTTGAAGCCACCAGAAACTCAGATGCTTCTGACGTGTCCGATCTGACTGGAAACAGACCCTTTGCGTGAATGAATCACCCAACAAAACTCTGTCTTCTTTTTTTAATCCTCACCGGAGAGATTCTCCCATGGATTTTTACAGAGAGAGGAAGAGAGAGAAAGAGACAGAGACATACCCGTGTGAGAGAAACACATCGATGGTTTGCCTCTTGCCTGAGCCTTGAGCAGGGCCCCAGCTGGGGAGGAGCCTGGGACCGAGGTGCACGCCCTCGACCGGAATCGCACCCGGGACCCTTCAGTCCAAGGGCCGACGCTCCATCCGCTGAGCAAACCAGCGAGGCCGAGCCAAATGATTTCTTCATCCTGACGCTGTGTGGGCCCCCAGCTCGCACTGCCACAGGGAGACGGGACGGATGTGCGGAGAAAGGGGGTCCCCCCAACACGTACACACGCTCTTCGAATAACTATGAAGGCGGTGTTTATGAAAATACACTTCATTTTCAAAACTGAGCTACCAGCGGTTCAAGTGTACATCCGTATGGGGGGGCACCCTGTATGTGTGTATGTGTATGTAGGTGAACATGAAAAACACCCTGAATTACATGCCAATGCGTAGCAGAACCGAGGACTGCTCTTCTCCTCTGAAATCAATAAAAATATGCTTTAAAAAATCATCTTTCCATCACTGCATCTGTACCACCATACCTTTTTTTTTAATAGGTATACCAATAGTAACTTTTTAAAAATATATTTTATTGATTTTTTACAGAGAGGAAGGGAGATAGTTAGAAACATCGATGAGAGAGAAACATCCATCAGCTGCCTCCTAAACAGCCCCTACTGGGGATGTGCCCGCAACCCAGGTCCATGCCCTTGACCGGAATCGAACCCGGGACCCTTCAGTCCGCAGGCCAACGCTCTATCCACTGAGGCACACCGGTTTTAGCCCGCCATTCCTTTTTAAAAAAATATGTTTATTGATTTCAGAGAGGGAGAAGGAGAGAAACATCCATGATGAGAGAGAAGCATCGATTGGTCAGCTGCCTCCCGCACGCCCCCCGCTGGGGAGGGAGCCCGCACCCCTGGCCTGTGCCCCAAGGGCATCGAACGCTGCACCACTGAGCCGCCCTGCGGGCACCACCATCTCGCTATTATTATTTTTATTTACTTATTGTTTTACCGCCACATCTTTGAAACAAGGCGACAGCAGCCAAGGCCTGCTCCTTGGGTCTGCAGGGGCGTGAGCCCGGAAATCCCTGGCCTGTGTGAGGCTGTGTGTTTTGGTTTTGCCTGACACACCGGGCGGGCGAGGCTTCACCTTATGCAGACGGTGTGGTTCGGGGCTCCGGTTCGGGGCCAAGGCCTTCAGGAAACCCCCTTCCTCCCGAGCCGCTGAGTCAGTGCCAGCCCTTCTCCACCGTGACCCAGAGCGGCCGGCTCGCTGCTCCCTCCCGCAGATGCCCGCCGCCCTGGGTCCTGGAGGCGCCCCAGAGCCAGTGTGGGCGGGACGGGGTCACGGCTCCCCTCCCCACCCTGTGTCACCGCGCTCGCTGGCCGGCCCCCTCCCCTCGCGGCCTTCCTGGAGGGAGGTCCTGTGTACCAGGCAGGGCGGGTCCGCCTCCAGCCGCCCGCTCCCCGCGGGGAGCAATGCCGCCTGTGCTGGGCGCCCTGGGAGACAGTCGCTGCGCAGAGCTCCAAGTGGCTTCCCCACCTCCTTCCCCAGCCCTGACCTGTGGGTCCGTGTTGCTCCCCCGGCACAGGCCAGCAAACGGAGGCCTCGGCTAGCAGAATACGTTTCACCAGGTCACCGGGTGGGAAGGAACGTCGCCCCTCCTGGGAGCCTGGGCCAGGAGCTTTGGACCATGATTTATGTCCGTTACAGGGCGGGGGGCGGGGGGTGTGTCCGTTACAGGGCGGGGGCGGGGGCGGGGGTGGGGGTGGGGGGCCACAGCCAGGAGAGCCCAGGTGGTGGCTAAGGGGCAGGAGCGCAGGTCGGAAGGGCGGGAGAGGGACGAAGTGGTCACAAGCAAAGTGACGTCTGCCCAGGGCAACTGCAGGTGCTGTCTTGCCAGTCGGCTGGGAACTGAGGCCTCCCAGCTTCCTGTCCCTTCCCCGGGACGCCCCCCCAGAACGGCCGTGGCATGCACCCCGTCGGCATTCCTGTCCTGTCAGCTGGCCTCCCCCGCGCGCTCCAGTCAGAGGCAAACACTCCTGGGTGTGCTCTGGCCCTGTGCCAGGTACGGACCATTGTCGCCCACAAGGCCAGTGAGCCACCCGCCGGCGTGTGCGAGTCCACGGCCGTGTCTCTCCCACGGCCGCGTCTCTCCCACGGACGTGTCTCTCCCGCCCACGTGTCTCTGTCTCGCCCCGTCCCTCCCGCTCTCTCAACGTCAGTGGGAACGTCCTCGGATGAGGATCAGCAACACAGAAACACCTCCTCTTCGCCCCCGGACGCTGGGTGTGGCCGGATGACTTGAGTTCTGGCACACGACAGACACCAATGTTCTCGGAGAGCTTCCAGAAGGTTCCTGAAAGGCAGCGTGGGGGCCCCGCCTCTTTCCTCCGCGCCTGCGGCCTCGATGGCAGGTCGGGGTGTGAGGGGGACCACTTTCCCTCATTCTTCCTCGTGTCCGCCCTCCATGCTCCGCACACTCAGAGCCTCCACACCACCGACGGGAGACGCGGGTTCCCTCGCACCCGGCACCCTGCCCCACCAGCCGGGCGCCCCACCAGCTCAGTCCTGACCCGTCCACCCAGGGCCGCACCAGATCACACCCGAGCCCACCCACCCTCCACCCACTCCCGACCAGCCGGACCAGCCGTCGCCTGTGCTGGGCAGGGCTCGAAGTCAGAGGTCCCCCCACCCCCCGCCTCGGCGTCAGTTAACTTGCTGGTGGCTCGTGGAGCTCAGGGAATTGTGCGCTCACGGGATCACCCCTTTATTAGGAACGGAGGTGACCAGGAGGTGACCAACCAGGAGGTGACCAACCAGGAGGTGACCAGGAGCTAACCAACCAGGAGGTGACCAACCAGGAGGTGACCAGGAGGTAACCAACCAGGTGACCAGGAGCACCGGATGGAGGCAAGCAGGGGCGGGTGGGGTGGGAGCCGGAGCCCCTCCCGCACCTGCTGTGGCTGGCTGTCCGCCACCTCCTCCCAGGGCCTTCCCGGGACTCACCTCATGACTAAGCTGCCGGGAAGGTGCTTTGATGGTAACAGGCACCTGGACCCTCCGTCACCTGGGGAATTCCCAGGACGAGGAGGCCACGACCTGCTTCTACAGAAGTCCCTGCCCCAGGGGCGGAGCTGAGCGGCAGCTGGCCTGGCACCTCAGGGCTTCTTTACTTCACCTTTTTTACTGTTTAATTTCATTCATCCCAGAGAGGGAGGGAGAGGGAGAGGGAGAGGGAGAGGTCCGTGATGAGAGAGGATTGTGGTCGCTGCCTCCTGCATGCCCTCCGGGGATGGAGCCCGCAGCCCTGCCCGGGCCCTGACACCACGGAGCCACGCTGGCCAGCAAGGAGCTGGATGTTTGAACGGAACTTTTCGCTTCGGGTCTGCTGTGTCGGACATTTAACGACGACATCGTCGCCCTCAGTAATGCGTCTCGGGGAAGTTCTAGAAGGCCGTTACCCATGGGCAGCTCGCTCGGCCGCCTAGGTCAGCACGGCCTGTGGGTCTTACCTCTGCATCCCCAGCTCATTCATGTCTATCCACACCCCCCCCCCAGCCCCCGCGCTAAGTGCCCCACATGCTGGCAAACAGCAGAACAGACCTGCACCGTGGACTCCAAGGAAAACCCCCTTTTACTTGGCAAAGGCTCCTGAGGCTGAGTGTGCGGCCGATGCGGGGGCAGCCGGAGCGAGGCATGCTAATTACAGGGCTGGGTGCGGCTGTCTGGAACCTCCAGCTCTACAAATGAGATTTGCCCAGACTGGGCCATTGGAGGAGGGGGAGGAGGAGGAGGGGGAGGAGGAGGAGGGGGAGAAGGAGGAGAGGGGGAGAAGGAGGGGGAGGAGGGAGAAATAGGAGGAGGGGGAAGAGGAGGGAGAAAGGAGGGAGGGAGAGGAGAAAATATAAATGGAAAAAGTTCTGTGGGTGACACTCCAGTATAAAGGACGAACAAACCAAAGGCAAAGCGTTCTGCAGGAAAGACTGCAGTTCAGGGACGAGGACATTAGGACGGTTGACATTGAAGTGACCCCATGAGGAGAAATGAACAGGGGGAGGCGTCTGGTTAAGAACCGAGGCTGGTGCGCCCCATCTGCTCGTCGTGTGTGTGTGTGTGTGTGTGTGTGTGTGTGTGTGTGTGTGTGTGTGTATATGTGAGACTGTGTGTGTGTGAGACTGTGTGTGTGTGTATGTGTGAGTGTGTGTGTGTGAGTGTGTGTATGTAGTGTGTGTGTATGTAGTGTGTGTATGTAGTATGTGTGAGACTGTGTGTATGTGTGAGTGTGTGTGTGTAGTGTGTGTGTATGTAGTGTGTGTGTGTGTGTGTGTGAGACTGTGTGTGTGTGTGAGTGTGTGTGTGAGTGTGTGTGTGTGAGTGTGTATGTGTGAGTTGTGTGTGTATGTAGTGTGTGTGTGAGTGTGTGTGAGACTGTGTGTGTATGTGTGAGTGTGTGTGTGTGAGTGTGAGTGTGTATGTAGTGTGTGTGTATGTAGTGAGTGTGTGTGTGTATGTGTGTATGTGTGGAGTGTGTGTGTGAGTGTGTGTGTGTGTGTGTGAGTGTGTGTGAGTGTGTGTGTGTATGTAGTGTGTGTGTGGAGTGTGTGTGTGAGTGTGTGTGTGTGTGTGAGAGTGTGTGTGTGTGTGTGTGTGTAGTGTGTGTATGTAGTGTGTGTATGTAGTGTGTGTGTGTGAGTGTGTGTGAGTGTGTGTGAGTGTGTGTGTGAGGCTCCCCGCTCGCTAGGGAAGGAGATTCACATGGGTTGCCTGCGCCTTCTGCTCTCCCCTTGTACCTGCTGGGCCCGCGCTGTCGACCTGCCCCGCTCTGATTGGCTCCTGGCCTTTTTTTTTTTTAAATTGATGTCAGAGAGGAAGGGAGAGGGAGAGAGAGAGAAACGTCCATGATGAGAGAGCATCATGGATCGGCTGCCTCCTGCACGCCTCCCACTGGGGATCGAGCCCGCTACCTGGGCCTGTGCCCGGACCGGAAGCCACCCGGGACCCTTCAGTCCGCAGGCCACGCTCTGTCCACTGAGCCACACCAGCCAGGGCCCCATTTTGTCTTGGAAGAAAAACATCCTCGTCTCAAAACGCCCTGTTGCTCTGCTATCCATCCTGTCTCCTGCAAAACACGTCTTTTGTTTGTCTCAGCTGGCCCAGATCCCTCCTTCTCCCACCCCCCACCCTGTCCGCCTAATTCTGCTTTAGCCCCTGTCCGTACTCACAGCCCACGGGTGTGGCTCCGTGGTTCACAGGAGCGTCACCTATGAGCCAGGAGGTCAGTGTTGATTCCCGGTCAGGGCTCGATCCCCAGGGCGGGGCGTGCAGGAGGCCGCCCATCAAGGACTCTCTCTCATCATGGATGTTTCTCTCTCTCTCTCCCCCTCTCCCTTCCTCTCTGAGATCAATAAAACATATTTTTTTAAAAGATACCAAGTTCTGAGAAACATCGAAAACCTTTGTAACTGAAGCGTGCGGTCCGTGGACCGGAGCGTGGCTGCCCCGGTGAGCTGGGGAGCGGAGCAGAATCCTGCCCCAGCCCCAGGCGGCTCACACCCCCACGTGGCCTCAGAGCCCGGGAAGCGCCGCTCGGAAGAACTCTGGTCCTCGATGCTTCGTTTCCCTCTCTGCAGCCAGACGGTGATGACAGGATTAACAGGAGACGAAAGGAGATCAGCTCAGGACGACAGGCCTCGGTCTCTGACCCCGGAGGGCCCGAGGGCCACACGTCGGGGCTGTCGGGCGGTGTAAACTGCGCGTACGGGATGCTGTTTTGTTCGGCACACCGTGTCACGGGTGTTGCACGAGACGTACATACATCGCGTTATTAAGTTCGCCCTGCACCTGACACCGAAACGTGCTCCCTGTGCGCCTGAGCCCGGAGGCAGCCGGGCCCCCTGCGTGCATGGCTGCCTCTGCGCCTTGTCCCTTCCCTCGAGGCTTCCCCAGGGGGAGGGGGAGGGGCGACGCACCATAAACGGCCCAGTGGCCGCCCAGCTGTCTAGACCACTGACTGCAAGCGCGAGGCTGTGCTCCTCCCTCCGGGGCGGCCGGGCCATGACTCACCCGGAGCCGCCGGGCCAGGGATGGACTTGCTGACTCAGCAGACAGAAGCCTGCAAACGCCTCCTGCAGCCGGAGCCCCACGGGGCACGTGTGCAGAGCGCTCGACGTGGAGACCTGCCTTAACCACGGGGACTCAGGCGGCCGCGCGCAGGGCCTGCGGCCACACGTTTCCGTTCGCTCCTTGCTGTGTCCCGCTCAGGCACGCAGAGCCGGTATTTTTCTTAAGCATTGCTGCCGTGTGGGCCTCCTCCGAGGCCACTGTCCATCCAAGAATGCACTCCGGAGCCGGCGTCTCGATGTCGGAGGCCATTTGCAAGCAAAGCGGGAGGGAGATTCCGGGGGCAGCGCTGGGGGTGTAGATGGGAGGCCACCTCTGTCTGTCTGTCCGTCCGTCACCAGCAAGCAGGCTTTGTCACTCCAGGCAAATCTGAGATTTCAGCCCCGCCTCCTGCAGTGATGGTGTGGTTTCATCACCTGCGCCGAGCTCCTCAGCTTGGCTGCAGTCCCGGGGTCGCTCTGTCCCACCGTGCTGCCATTTTACAATAAGGCCTCGACCTGGCCGGCGTGGCTCAGTGGCCAGAGTGTCGGCCTGCAGACTGAAGGATCCCGGGTTCGATTCCCAGTCCAGGGCTCGATCCCCAGCGGGAGGCGTGCGGGAGGCGTGCGGGAGGCAGCCGATCCATGATTCTCTCTCATCATGCATGTTTCTCTCTCTCCCTCTCTGAAATCAATAAAAATCAATCAATCAAGCCAGCCTAGGCTTTGGCCGTGCAGGATGGAGGCCCTCGAACATCTGGCCCTGCTCTTGGATCCGCCTCCTGTCTGTGATTTCTGCTCACATGTCATCCGAAGTGGGGGGAGGGGGCGGGGGGAGGGGCGCGTCCCACAAGAAACACTTGCACACCGGTGAGTGGAAGCAGGAAGGACTCAGAAGAGAACGCTGTTATCAGGCATTATCGGAAGAGAACGCTGTTATCAGGCATTATCAGACTGTTAACGGCGTCCCCGTGGAAATCAAGCTGGGCCTCGTGTCTGCCCTTGGGAGGTGGTGAGAACAGAAGAACAGAAAAACCCTCAACAGCGGAGAATCTGTCCTCGGGATCTTGGTGAGGTGAGCCTGCGTGAGAGAGAGCGTGAAATCACTTGTGGTGAAAATCCCGATGTCTAGGAGAGTAAGGCAGCATTCCCAGTAACCCCCCTCTTCCGGCCACGACTGGGACACCCGAGTTGCTGAAATAAAGAGTGAGAAGGCAATCATAGGCATCTACCGATGGCCCCGAGGACCTGTCCTGGCTTCTGGGGGTGTGCAGACTCCCCGAGGCTCACCACATTCTACCCCACCCTTCGCCTGGAGGAAGGTGGGAGGAGGGAAAGGGAGGCAGTGAGAGGGGAGGGGAAGGAGGTTAGCAGAGCGCCTGCCTGAGTGGATTCTGTTTTTTTCCACTGCTCTTGGCCCGCTGGAGGGCCAGGTGACTAAGCTAGTGACGGGCGAACCCCAGCTCCTGGGAGCAGGAAGACTGGGTGCACCATGGAGCAGAGCGTGCAGACGGAACAAGATGGAGCCCCTCGCTTTGGGAGCCCGTCACACGCGACTCCCCCAGCTTGTAAGTCCACCGGCAGCTGTGCTGCTGCGTGTGGGAGGCCGTTCAAATGAAATTTTTAAAATAACTTCTCAGTTACACCGGCCACATTTCACAGGCTGTCATCCCGCGCGCCCAGTGAGCGTGTGTGGGGCCACACGGGTGCAGAATGGTTCCATCACGGGGCGAGTTCCGTGAGACAGCTCCCATCTGTCGCCCCCCGACCTTAGCCTGCGTTTTTTTAAAATATAATTTTATGGATGTCCGAGAGGAAGGGAGAGGGGGAGAGAGAGAGAAACATCAAAGATGAGAGAGAATCGCGGATCGGCTGCCTCCTGCACGCCCCACACTGGGGATCGAGTCCGAAACCCGGGCCTGTGCCCTGACCGGGAATCGAACCCTGACCTCCTGGTTCCTAGGTCGACACTCAACCACTGAATCACGCCGGCCGTGCCATTCCCTCTTGGTTTCAGGACAGACGTAAGGGTTACACTGCCCTTGAAGTTTCTTCCATATGTTTATTGTTTAGGTATACGGAAGGATTTATTCTCCATGAGGAGCTTTTTACTGCAGTCACAGTTGTAACGTTTTGTTAATGATAAAGACACGATGACCTAAAGCAGAATAATTAACCTGGAACAGGATTACAAAGTTAACTCCGTTTTGTAAAGAACCTCACTGATGCCTAAGAGAATGAGTCAATGTAACCATCTCTATAATAGTAGTGATTTCTTCAAAACTCAAAAGAAAAAGGACTAACTGTAGAAAGAACTCTATGCTCCACAAAAATGCCGACTATGCACCAAACCTTTATTTAGTTCTTTTAAGTTTCTAGGAGCTAAACCTAATGCAATTATGTGATTAAGAGCTTTGTATCTATCCCTGACCGGTGTGGCTCAGTGGATAGAGCGTCGGCCTGCGGACTGAAAGGTCCCAGGTTCGATTCCGGTCAAGGGCATGTACCTTGGTTTCGGGCACATCCCCAGTGGGAGGTGTGCAGGAGGCAGCTGATTGATGTTTCTCTCTCATTGATGTTTCTCGCTCTCTGTCCCTCTCCCTTCCTCTCTGTAAAAAATCAATAAAATACATTTAAAAAAAAAAGAGCTTTGTATCCACCCCCCTAGTGAACATAATCATTTCCTATTAAATTCAAATATTTAACATTTCATGAAAATTCCTGGTCGTTTTTCCATAATGACCGAAAGGAGGAAATCTTTGATTAGTCTCCAAGTGTTTAGAGGAAGTAAGACTGGAGAGTTCAGAAAACCCCTACATGAATCATTTAAAAGGGACAAAACTGGTGAAGGCACCGATTCATCTAAAAGAATATTGCTCGCGATAACTTCATCCATACTTCCTGTACTAATTCCAACAGCTGAGAGAGAGCGCGACAGAAACATCAGTGACGAGAGAGGCCTCTATCGGCCGCCCCCTGAAGGGCCCACACCCGGGCCTGTGCCCTGCCCGGGAATCGATCTGTGACCCCCGGTTCACAGGTCGATGCTCCGTCACAGAGCCATGCCGCCTGCTGGGCGAGCCTCACTTTTTAAAAAGCGCCTCCTGGGCCAGTTACTCCTCTCCCCGCCATCCTGCCCTGAGGAGGCTGGGTCAGGGGAGGGGCCGCAGGGAGGGCGGCAGCACTTAAAGCACAAAAAGAAAAGGGTCAAAGGTTCCCGGCGCAGGGAGTCTGTCTGTCTCAGCCCCTGGCACCCAGCGTACCACCCCCAGCCCACAGCCCACAGCCCACAGCCCAGGGCTTAACAAGCGAAGGTGCCGTGCTCCTGGCGACACTACATCACATTTCTGCCCACACGCCCTGACTTGATAAGCACCACTAATCACGGGCTCCGGCTGTGCTCAGGAACACGCCGGACTGGTCTGGCTCCTTGGCTGCCGGCTCGGCCTTGCCTGCCCTTCCTGGCCCTTCCTCCTCCCAAGGTCACGGAGGTGGTGGCAGTGCAGACCCAACACGTGATGGTCCCGCTCCAAGGGAGGCTGTACCCCATCCCCGAAAGCTCTGCCGCATCTGCAGCTTGTGGTCAAGTCCCGTGTGTGTGCGTGTGCGAGTGCGTGTATGCGAGTGTGGTGTGTGCGTGTGCGAGTGTGTGTGCTTGTATGCGAGTGTGGTGTGTGCATGTGTGTGCGAGTGTGTGCGTGCAATTGTGTGTATGCGAGTGGTGTGTGTGTACAAGTGTGGTGTGTGTGTGCGAGTGTGTGTGCGAGTGTGGTGTATGTGTGCAAGTGTGTGTGTGGGGGGTGTATGTGTCTGAGTGTGGTGTGTGTATGTGTGTATATGTGTGACTGTGTATGTGTGAGGTGTGTGTATGAGTGTGTGGTGTGTATGAGTGTGAGTGTATGTGTGTGTATGTGTGTGTGAATGTGTGAGTGTCTGGTGTGTATGGGTGTGTGTGTGTATGTGTGTATATGTGTGACTGTGTATGTGTGAGGTGTGTGTATGAGTGTGTGGTGTGTATGAGTGTGTGTTTGTGTATGTATGTGTGTGTGAGTGTGTATGTGTGTGTGGTGTGTATGAGTGTATGTGTGAGTGTGTGTGTGTGGTATGTATGAGTGTGAGTGTGTGTGTGTGGTATGTATGAGTGTGAGTGTGTGTGTGTGGTGTGTGTGAGTGTGAGTGAGTGTGAGTGTGAGTGAGTGAGTGTGAGTGTGAGTGAGTGTGAGTGAGTGTGAGTGAGTGTGTGTGGTGTGTATGAGTGTGAGTGTATGTGTGTGTATGTGTGTGTGAATGTGTGAGTGTCTGGTGTGTATGGGTGTGTGTGTATGTGTGTATATGTGTGACTGTGTATGTGTGAGGTGTGTGTATGAGTGTGTGGTGTGTATGAGTGTGTGTTTGTGTATGTATGTGTGTGTGTGAGTGTGTATGTGTGTGTGGTGTGTATGAGTGTGTGTGGTGTGTATGAGTGTGTGTGGTGTGTATGAGTGTGTGTTTGTGTATGTATGTGTGTGTGAGTGTGTATGTGTGTGTGGTGTGTATGAGTGTATGTGTGAGTGTGTGTGTGGTATGTATGAGTGTGAGTGTGTGTGTGTGGTATGTATGAGTGTGAGTGTGTGTGTGTGGTGTGTGTGAGTGTGAGTGAGTGTGAGTGAGTGAGTGTGAGTGAGTGTGAGTGAGTGTGAGTGAGTGTGTGTGGTGTGTATGAGTGTGAGTGTATGTGTGTGTATGTGTGTGTGAATGTGTGAGTGTCTGGTGTGTATGGGTGTGTGTGTGTATGTGTGTATATGTGTGACTGTGTATGTGTGAGGTGTGTGTATGAGTGTGTGGTGTGTATGAGTGTGTGTTTGTGTATGTATGTGTGTGTGTGAGTGTGTATGTGTGTGTGGTGTGTATGAGTGTGTGTGGTGTGTATGAGTGTATGTGTGAGTGTATGTGTGAGTGTGTGTGTGTATGAGTGTATGTGTGTGTATGTGTGTGTGGTGTGTATGAGTGTGTGTGGTGTGTATGAGTGTGTGTATGAGTGTGTGTGGTGTGTATGAGTGTGTGTGTGAGTGTGTGTGTGGTGTGTATGAGTGTGTGTGGTGTGTGTGAGTGTGTGTGTGAGTGTGTGTGGTGTGTATGAGTGTGTGTGTGTGAGTATGTGTGAGTATGTGTGTGAGTGTGAGTGAGTATGTGTGTGAGTGTGTGTATGAGTGTGTGTGGTGTGTATGAGTGTGTGTGTGAGTGTGTATGTGTGTGTGGTGTGTATGAGTGTGTGAGTGTGTATGAGTGTGTGTGTATGTGTGTGTGTGTATGTGTGAGTGTATGTGTGAGTGTGTGTGTGTGGTGTGAGTGAGTGTGTGTGTGAGTGTGTGTGTGAGTATGTGTGTGAGTGTGAGTGTATGTGTGAGTGTGTGTGTGGTGTGTATGAGTGTGTGTATGAGTGTGTGTGTGAGTGAGTGTGTGAGTGTGTGTGTGAGTGTGTGAGTGTGTGTGTGTATGTGTGTATATGTGTGACTGTGTATGTGTGAGGTGTGTGTATGAGTGTGTGGTGTGTATGAGTGTGTGTGGTGTGTATGAGTGTATGTGTGAGTGTGTGTGTGTGTATGAGTGTGTGTATGAGTGTGTGTGTGGTGTGTATGAGTGTGAGTGAGTGTGAGTGTGAGTGTGTATGTGTGTGTGGTGTGTATGAGTGTGTGTGGTGTGTGTGAGTGTGTGTGTGAGTGTGTGTGGTGTGTATGAGTGTGTGTATGAGTGTGTGTGTGGTGTGTATGAGTGTGAGTGAGTGTGAGTGTGAGTGTGTATGTGTGTGTGTGGTGTGTATGAGTGTGTGTGTGTGTATGAGTGTATGTGTGAGTGTGTGTATGAGTGTGTGTGAGTGTGAGTGAGTGTGAGTGGAGGGGTTGAGGGGTTGAGGGGGACAACCACTGATGGTGGAGGCTCCTTGGGGACCCGCGGGCGTGCAGGGAGCAGAAAGCTGCCCTCATTCAGAGCAGAAGTCCGGGAGCTCCGGGCGCGGGCAGGAGGGGTCCCTGGCGCCGGGGTGGGGGCGCGGGCGGGTCCGACTCCCCCTCCTTTGGGACGGACACTGCTCCCGGACAGACTGCGGGAGGCGCCCAGGAAGTGGATCACCGCGGGCCCCCCCCCCCCCCCCCCCGAGTGCGGCTCCGCCCCCACTTCCTCCGGCGGCTCCACCCCCGGCCCCTCCCGCCCGTGCACCAGGCGGGGCGCCGCGGTCCCAGCCGAGGAGGAGAGCCCGCGCCGCTGCCCGCGCCCCGCCGACCGCACCCCGCGCCCCGCTCGCCCGCGGCCGCCCGGACCTCGGCCCCTGCGCCCGGCGCCGCCTGCGACTCGCGGGAGGGAGGCCGCGGCCCGTGCGCCCCCGAGGCGGCCCGTGCGCCCGCGCTCCAGCGATGGCCTCCCCGCCGCGGCCGCGCCGCCTCCTGCTGCTCCTGGGGCTCCTGCTGCCGCTCGGCGGCGCCTTCAACCTGGACGCCGACAGCCCCGCCGAGTACTCGGGCCCCGAGGGCAGCTACTTCGGCTTCGCCGTGGACTTCTTCGTGCCCAGCGCGTCCTCGTGAGTGTCCGTGGGCGCCCGCCCCGCGCGCCGAGGCAGAGGGATCGGGGCGTCGGGAGCGGCCGGCGCCTGTCTGCCCCCCGCTCCCCGTTTAGGGTCCGGGGGACGGAGCCTTGGGGGAGAGGAGCCCCGCGCGCGCCCAGCTCCCTCCCTCCTCGCCCTGGAGGGACACGGGAGCGACCGGGGCTGGACACTCGGGGAGTGGGAGATGGACCAAGGCCGGCCGGGCCGGGCCGGGCCAGCTTCACCCCGAACTTCCCGGCACCCCTGAGCCTGCCCGGTGGGTCTCCCCGTCCTCCCTCGCGCTCTGTCCGCCCTCTGTCTCCCCGCGTTGACCCTCTCCCAGGCACTGATGACAGAAGGGACCGCACAGCCCCCGCTGGCCCACGGTCCCCTAGCTCTGGGACGAGCCTTTGCACATTTGGGGTGAGCAGGTGACCTTTGCACATTTGGGGTGAGCAGGTGACCTTTGCACATTTGGGGTGAGCAGGTGACCTTTGCACATTTGGGGTGAGCAGGTGACCTTTGCACATTTGGGGTGAGCAGGTGACCTTGCACATTTGGGGTGAGCAGGTGACCTTTGCACATTTGGGGTGAGCAGGTGACCTTTGCACATTTGGGGTGAGCAGGTGACCTTTGCACATTTGGGGTGAGCAGGTGACCTTGCACATTTGGGGTGAGCAGGTGACCTTGCACATTTGGGGTGAGCAGGTGACCTTTGCACATTTGGGGTGAGCAGGTGACCTTTGCACATTTGGGGTGAGCAGGTGACCTTGCACATTTGGGGTGAGCAGGTGACCTTTGCACATTTGGGGTGAGCAGGTGACCTTGCACATTTGGGGTGAGCAGGTGACCTTTGCACATTTGGGGTGAGCAGGTGACCTTTGCACTTGGGGTGAGCAGGTACCGTGAGGGTGCCGTCTGTGCTGTTGTGGGACCGTTCTTGAGGGCGCTCGCTGTTGGGAAGAACGAGGTCCCCATCGCGTGCGAAGGCCTGCGTGCTGGGAACAGACCCAGGGACGGGACCGGCTGGAAGTGCTCTTGGACTTCAGGGACAGTGACGTCATCCTCACCTCCCAGCCCCACATCAGCGTAGAATTAGTGATGTCATCGTGTCCGCTGGTGCCTTGGCCTGGTCGTTAGTCCGCACCCCAGGGTGTTTCCATTGGTTTTTAGGGAGCGTGGAAGGGAGGGGGGCAGCCCAGAGAAACATGAATGTGTTGGTTGGTCGCCTCCTGCACCCACACGCCTCACCAGGGCCCAGGGCCGGGAGCCTGCACCAAGGCACGTGCCCTTGACCCCAGTGGAACCCGGGACCCTTCAGTCCGCAGGCTGATGCTCTGCCCACGGAGCCACACCGGCCGGGGCACCGGGTGCCTTTGGATGTTTAAATCTTGTTTTCTAGAGGAAAAGCTGTTCTTGGTGTCTTTCCAGGTCTTAGAAATGGAAACCGTACTTTTGCATTTTGTCTTTTTATTGCCTAAAGTTTTACATGGGCCTTCTTTCATCCCAATCGACCCTTCTCCCCGCCCCGCCCGCCATTCCCACCCCGGACAAGCCCCCACCGCCCCAGTGTCTGTGTCCCTTGGTTATGCTACTATGCATGCACACACGTCCTGTGGTTGCCCCTCCCCCATTTCTGTAGTGTGAAGTGCTGTGTTTTGGGGGGAGGGACGTCATTCGATACCGGGTTTTAGAGAGGACCGCTTTCCCCACGCGCACGCCCCGTGTGGAGGCGATCCAACTCCTTTCAGTCCCGCCGGGCGTCGGGCGTCCTGCGGGACCGAGGCCCCCAGTCTGTCCGGTGCTGCGGCACAGGCACTCGGTGACAGCGGGTGCACGGGTGCGGCAGGAAATAGGCGGGAGCCCTTGGTGGAGCTGGGCATGGCTTCTGCGGGGAACCCAGTTTCACTTGGTGTTTTCTGCCTCGGAGGTTGCTGTGCGCGGGGCCCGGATTTTTCCGAAGCGCTTAGAGGAGGCGTTCACGTGGGGCCCCATCTCCTCCCTCCTGGGGCTTGCTCGTTTGTCAGCCCTGCCTGTTAGTTGAAAGTCTCCTGGTCAGGTATTTCCCAGGGCGTGCCTGTAGGGCGCACGGGGTTTCAGTGGCGCCCGAGGCGGCTGCTCTTCGGGGTTGGATTTGCGCAGAGGTTGTGATGGTGGTGAAAACGCACCGTCTTGGGTAGAGCGTTGGTGCTTAGCTTGGCGCGCATTGGCACCGGTGTGCGTTGTGGACGCTGCTGGAGGCCGGAGGCGGCCCTCTGGGTGAGTAAAGACGGACAAGGTGCTCAGCTTTGCTGTCCCCCCACCCCCCACCCCCCCACCCCGGGACCTGCGGTCATGTTGACCCGTTGCCCTGAGGCATCCGCTGCTCCTGGTTAGGCGGCTGGATGAGTCATGGTGGATGAGTCACTGAAGCTGCTGACTCTGCTGTGACCTCACAGGATACGGGACCTCCCAGGGGGCCTTCCCCGGGTGAGGTGGAGTCCAGCCTGGCTTGGGTCCCTACAGCGTTTGGGAATCTTCACCAGCGACTTGGTTACTGATAGGCTGGTGAGCTCTAGGTGCAGCTTAAACTTAAAAAAACAGAAATCGGCCCGCGTGGCTCAGTGGCTGAGCGTCGACCTGGGAAGGCCACGGTTCGATTCCCAGTCGGGGCACATGCCGCAGGTGGCAGCTGGATCCCTAGGGTGGGGCGTGCGGGCGGCAGCCGATCCATGAGCTCCCCCATCATGGATATTTCTTTCTCTCCCCCTCCCTTCCTCTCGGAAACCCCATATAATAAAAGCCTAAGAGGCTAAGTGACCGGCTGTCCGTTGACCGTTCGAAAAGTCGCTATGACGCACACTGACCACCGGGGGACAGACGCTCCCACCCATAGGTTAGCTGGCTGCTGGGTCCGGGCGAGATGGGCCGGACGCGCCCTGGAGCCCTCCCGCGGTCCCTTCCCGGCCTCTAAAACGTTTCTTCTAGTTCATCTTCTTTCGATTAGGGCACTCCCCTAATGTTAGCCAGTGGTTAGTCACCGGGCAGAAGGTGCTGGAGCCCTTCCTTGTGCCTGTCCCCTGCCCTCCGCCCCGTCCTGGGCATGGGTGTGTCGGCGGTGCTCGGGCCCCGCCCCTGTGCCCGCCATCGGGCTCCTGCGCCTGCTGACGCCGCCCGCCCGTGCTTCTGGGAGGCGTGTGTCTGGAGCACCCTTGGCTGCGGGTGTCCGGCTGCTCACGTCTGCTCCACAGGGTCTCCCTCCCAGGGCCAGAGGGCGGGCCCGGCTGCGTTAACGGGGGCGGGGAGGCCCGTTCAGCCCCACTCCACCTGCACTTTCAGACGCTCACGCCCGCCCTGGCCGGTGTGCACGGTGGGTAGGGCCTCGGACGAGCACCAAAGGGTCCCAGGTTTGGTTCCATTCCGGTCAAGGGCCCGTACCTGGTCGGGGCACATGCAGAAGGCAACCGACGGATGTGTCTCTCTCACATCCATGCTTCTCTCTCTCCACCCCCTCCCTCCCTCCCTCCCTCCTTTCCTCCCACTCGCTCCGAAAATCATTGAGAAAAACATCCAGAGGGCGGTATTCATGTCCCTTTCTCCTCTCACCGTTGGAACCATTTTCAGAACTCGGTACAAAGGACGCCTGACACAGAGCTCGTTTGAACGCGCTTCAGGGTGGCCCTGGCCGCCTCGCTTCTTTTCTTGCCACAAACAGCACTCGCCCGTAGACTGGGGCCTTACGACCGAGACACGAAGCCCTGCGTTGGTCACTCCTGCTTCAGGCCCAGGGTCCCCCGGGACAGGATAAAGGAGAAGGGACAGCGTGCCGCGTTCACAGCCCCTGCGCCTGCGCTGCGTCCTGCGCGTGCTGCCTCTGTCGCATTTCTTAGATGAAAAGCACACGGCTCGGAAATAGCATTCGGTTCTAAAGCCTTTTTAAAAAAATATATCTTATTGAATTTTTACAGAGAGGAAGGGTGCGGGAGAGAGAGTCAGAAACATCGATGAGAGGGAAACATGCATCAGCTGCCTCCTGCACGCCCCCTACTGGGGATGTGCCCGCCACCCAGGTCCATGCCCTTGACCTGCGTCGAAGCCGGGACCCTTCCGTCCGCAGGCCGAGGCTCTAGCCGCCGAGCCACACGGGTCAGGGCCGGTTCTGAAGCCTTACGCACACGCCTGTCTGTGAAGTGTGGGGTGGTTTTTCAGGCATTCCTTTCGGGGGGAGCTCCCTGGTCCCCCTGGGGTCGGCCAGGTGCACGCAGCCCGTGTTCCCTCGGGGGGAAGCGTGGAGGGGGGGGCAGCCACAGAGCTCGCTCCTTTGGACACGGTGTGCCTGTCCCTGTGGGCCGGCCGCCTCTCCTGGGGCGTCCAGGCCACACGCCCCGGAGCAGCTGCCCTGAAAGGGACAGTGTGGGTTACAGGGGCCCCTCTGACCCTCTGACCCTGCTGGTGGCCCCTCTGACGCTCTGGTCTGTATCTTCCTCCGTCCCTCAGCCCCTCCCACCCTGCCTTCTCTCGTCTCTCCATCGTCTACTCCCCCGACTGACCGCCAAGCCCACACTGTGCTCTCTCTCTTGTAGAATTTCTTAGCGTGAGAGCAGCAGCCTGCTCATGCAGTCACTGAATGGAAATGTCTCATGTCACCTCGTGGCCGGCGTGGCTCCTTGGCTGAGCGTTAACCCCTGACCCAGGAGGTCACGGTTGGATGCCCGGTCGGGGCCCAATGCCCGGGTGGCGTGCAGGAGGCAGCCGATCACGGATCCTCTCTCATCGTTGATGTTTCCATCTCTCTCTCTCTCCTTTCCTCTCTGCAATCAACAAAAATATACTTTTAAACAAGAAAGTAAACAGAATGGTGAGGAGGGGACCCCGACGCTGCTCTTGGCCACACTTCTTGGCGGGAAAGTCGCATAAGAAGCGAGATGGCTGAGCCTCGGAGGGTTTGCTGCCTCCCGGGACGCCGCTGGGGGCCTCAGCGGACCCTGTGTGCCTTCCCCATGTCTCCACCCTCGGCAGGAGATGGGCAAGCCCGCGACTTCCTACCCTTCTTTTCCCTTTGAGATTGTGCATGTGAGTGCCTCAGGGGTCCTGGGAGGAACCCAAGGAAAGAAAAAAACCCTCTGAGAAATAGTAGGTTTGGCCCTGGCTGGTGTGGCTCAGGGGATGGAGCGTCGGCCTGCGGACTGGAGGGTCCCGGGTTCGATTCCGGCCAAGGCCGCAGGCCCGTTGTGGGCTCGATCCCCGGTTGGGGGGGGTCTGCGGGAGGCAGCCGATCAGTAGTTCTCTCTGGTCGTTGATGTTTCTATCCCTCTCCCTCTCTGAAATCAATAAAAAAATCAATAAAAAGTAAATATTTTTAAAAATAGTGGATTAGAACGTGCACCTGGCATTTCCGGTGTGACGAGGGAGGGTGTGCCCACTGCTTTTCGTTCGGGTGCCGTGGTCCTGAGCTCTGGGGATGCGTCAGGGGTTCGAAGTGAGCCTGCGGCTGCTGCCGCGTCCTGAGACCTCGCTCGGCGGGGATGGCAGTCTCGGCGCTGGCCCCCCATCCACCGCAGAGGAAGCTGAGACCTGGAGCACGGAGCGACTCCCGGTTCATGTACTTCAGGCGGTAACGTCAGTCCCACACGCCGCCCCGGGGCAGTGCTGCCTGTACGGCAAACGCCGTGGCCGCGGCCCTCGGGGGCCTGATGGAGCGGCCGCAGGTGGCCACTAGGTTTCTTGGCTGAGCTTCAAGGTCAGTTGCTCAATTTTCCAGCAAGTGTCTCCTTCACGGGCTCTCTGTGTTTGGTGTCAGAAACCGCTGGCGCTCCCTGCTCCTCCCGGCACATTCATAGGCTCTGTTTTCCGTGATGGGTTGTGTTCATAGTCCTGTTTCTCGGTGCCTGGGCCGTCCTGCGTGCTTTGTTCCACGCGCACAGGTCACTGGCCTCCGCACAACCCCCTCCTCAGGCTTCCACGTTCCTCTGAGCCGGTCTGCCGGCTCCGTCTCTCACTTTTCACGGCTTCCCCTGACCCGCTCCCACGGAACTTCACGTCCGTGTTGACATCTTATTTACTATTTACTTGTATTCTTGTGTGTTTCTGCCGATGTCACAGAGCAAGGGCGAAGGAGAAAGAGAGAGAAGCAGCAAGGATGGGAGAGAGTCATGGATCGGCTGCCTCCTGCAGGCCGGCCCCGGGGATCCAGCCCGCAACCCGGGCCTGGGCCCCGACCGGGACTCGAACCCTGACCTCCTGGCTCCTAGGTCGATGCTCAACCCCCGAGCCACGCCGGCCGGGCACATGCTGACATTTTAGGCCAGGAACTTGATTCCTGGGCTCCCTCCCCCCCGGAACCTCGCAGTCAGGACTGCCCACGCGGTGTCTTAGGGAGACTCGGCGAACACCCCTGTCCGTCCGTCCGCCGGCCCTCGTGCCTGGATGAAAGGCAGCCTTGTTCCTGCCTCACCCACGGGGCTCGAGCTCGGGGCGAAGCGCCCAGAATCCCAGGGCGGTAAGTGTACGGCAGGTCCACAGCGCTTGTCTGTGCGGAGACGGTTTCTTCAGGTCCCGGAGGCGGTGACAGGTGGCTGCTATCTGCCTAACCCACGGGCACCACGGTTCCCTGCTCCTTCGCGGTCGGTGTAAAAATCTCTCCTGGGCGCTGCTGTGGGTCAGGCACAAAGATGAGTTAGAGCCCTCTCTCCGCACGGAAGTACTTTAGGTAAAGGGGCAGAAAGGAGCTGTGATGCAAAGCTGTCAGAGATCGGCCCTCGCCGGTGCGGCTCAGGGGTTTGGGTGTGGCCTGCGCCCAGCAGGGCTGTGGGTTAGAATCCCGGTCAAGGACGAGGACCCGGGCTGTGGCTGTGTGACGCGGCGTGAGCTGAGGGTCCAGAAGTGAGTTTGCGTGTGGCTTCAGGCGTGTCCCGAGAGCCAGCTGTCCCGCCCCGCCGGCCCCGCCCCGCCTTACCCCACACCGCGCTCCCGGGTGGGTCGGGGGATGACGGCGCGCGCCCTCCTCTCCACGCGGACCCGGACAAGTCCCCGTGTCTGAGTGCGCCTTCTCCCCATCGTCACTCAGCAGTGCCCCTCCCGGGCAGCGGGGAGCTGTGTGCCGCCCGCCCCTGTGGCCGTGATGCATGCCGGTGACGGGCTCTGGCGGCCGGCTCCGCTCTAGAAGCAGGGCGGCCAGGGCTCACGGACGCCCGTCTGGTTTCTCTCTCGGGCACGGTTCTTGCTGAAGGAAGCGAGGCCGATTTCTCGCCGAGTCGGGGGCCAGGAGGAGGGGCCGGCAGGGGTCTCGCCGGGCTGAGCATGCAGCATGCCTGCGGTTCGCCACGCGGTGCGCTTCGCGGGGCGCGGTCCGCCCTGAGTCTGGAGGTGCAGGCCGTGTTCGGGCAGGTTCGCACGCAGCGCCCCGCAGCCAGCGCTGACATCTGGCGTGCCCTGGCAGAGACCTCCCCGAGAAATGGGACTGAAATCGACAAGGAAGCGGGGAAATGGAGCATTCCGGACGGAGGCCGCCCACAGAGGATGCCCGGCCTGGAGGGGGTTATGAGTATCTTACTGAGCCCACTCAGGGCCCGCCTGGAAGCCGGACCCCACGGCTGAGCCGTGCGCCCCCAGGGCCCTTGGTGCCTCTCCTGCATCTTGAGTTCGGGGGAGCCAGGCCGCCTGGCGGGGTGCACCCAGCAGGACGTGGGTCACGGGGAGGTGGTTAGTGAGCGAGAGCACGCCCTGAGGGTGGCTCCCCCTGCAGGCTGGGGCGTTCACAGGGGTCGTCCTGGAGGCGCGTGAGCGGCGGGAGGCTTGGGTGGGGGGACCCCGGGGGGGGCCCCCCGCAGGGACCTTGGCACAGACCTCTGCTTCCTGCCCGCTAACGCCGCCTCTCCCCTTGCTTTCAGCATGTTCCTCCTGGTGGGCGCGCCCAAGGCCAATACCACGCAGCCCGGCATCGTGGAGGGGGGCCAGGTCCTCAAGTGCGATTGGTCGTCTCAGCGCAGGTGCCAGCCCATCGAGTTTGACGCCACAGGTAACGGCCGCTGCTAGATTTTTAAAAGAATATTAATTTTTGGAAGTACCTGCTTTACTGTAACTTGTAAAATGTTAATAAAATAAGAGATGTCGCCCTGGCTGGTGTGGCTCAGTGGGTAGAGCACCGGCCTGCAGACTGCAGGGTCCCGGGTTCGATTCTGGTCAAAGGCACAGGCCCGGGTTGTGGGCTCGGTCCTCAATAGGGGGCGTGCGGGAGGCAGCCGATCCGTGATTCCCACATCTTTGATCTTTCTCTCCCTCTCTCCCTTTTTCTCTGAAGTCAATACAAATATGTAAACAAATGTAAGCACTTCAGGTGCCCAGAAAAAGTGATGTAAAGACGGATGACCGGTTACGTGACTCCCCCCTGCAATTTTGTGGCGGACAAAGGCATTGAAAGCACACAGCGTGCGGGTGCCTCCGACGGGATGCCTGGGGAAGAGCTGCTGTAATGTTACCGTCCTCCTCGGAGAAGGGGGCGCGTGGGTGCAGCGAGCTTTGCCCGGGGCTGGCAGACTCGGGGCGGCTCGCCGACGACAGCGCAGATCCATCTCTGCCTGTAGTGCACCCTGGGGTGCTGCTGCAAAGCCGGGGAGGGGTCTTGTCCGTCCGGTGGGTGTGGTCGCCGTAAACAGTTCTCACCCAAAGCTCACTGGGAAGGCTACGTGTTACGGTTCTGATAACGCTGGAACTTTACCTGTAGACACACGGGTGTCAGGATTGTGACAGCGAGGAGAAGAAGAGCGTAAGGAAGACGAGAAATAAGAAGTAAGTTTTAGCCCGGCCGGCCTGGCTCAGGGGTGGAGCGTCGACCTACGAACCAGGAGGTCGCAGTTCAATTCCAGGTCAGGGCCCGGGCCCGGGTTGCAGGCTCGATCCCCAGTGTGGGGCGTGCAGGAGGCAGCCGGTCCATGATTCTCTCTCATCGTGGATGTTTCTCTCTCTCTCTCTCTCTCCCCCTCCCCCTCTCCCTCTCTCTCTCCCTCTCCCTCCCCCTCCCCCTCCCTCTCTGAAATCCATAAAAAAATAAATTCTGCATTTAGATCGGTGAAACGAAGTGCAGGGGGTCCCCCCAAAATGTAACAGCTGTAACAGCCGACGGCTCGATGAATGTTTGTTCCTTTTCAGATTTAACCCGTTGGAATTAGTAAATTTCATTTCCGTTTCCATTTTGTACATGTTGGGGGGACACCCTGCATATGGAACCCTGCACGCACGTGCGTTGGGACGTGTGTGTGTGTGTGTGTGTGTGTGTGTGTGTGAGAGAGAGAGAGCGTAGAGAAGCCCCTGAAGAAAGGAGTGACGTTCTTCAGGTGCGGGCGCTTGACGCTTTTCCCCGGTGACCCTGGCTTGCGGCCTTGCTGGAGGTCTAGGATAAGCCCAGCGAGACGAACGCGTTTTTCCGTATTGTTACTTCCTGCTGGTCCCGCGCCCTGTTCGCTCCGGGAGTGACAGTCGGTGACACGGGAACCGTGGCGTGGGCTGTTGGTTCCGTTCGCCGTCGTGAGCGGTGCCAAAGGGGGTGTCAGTCATCAGACCGAGCCGTAGGCAGTGGGGTCACGTGCCTGGTTTTTCCGTGTGAAGCCGTCTGCATGACACGCTGCTGTTTCCACACGCGGCTGACCTGGGAAAACCCCAAAAGGGCCTAACCGGGCTCAGGTTTTCCTCACACGGAGGGGGACCCGTGATGCCGCGTGACACGGCTCGGGGCTTTTGTGTCTGCTGGCACAACATCTCATGACTCGCAGGACGAGCTGTAGGTCATTTGTGACTTACTGTGTTATGACCGTGTGCCTGCCTTTGTCCACACGGGGATGTTACGTTGTATGTGATCAAGTCGCCTCTCCTGTCCTACCTGCCCATGGGACCCTCCATCGAAGTTCTATTAGGGTGGTCCCTACATGCCTCTCCTGTCCACCCGCCCATGGGACCCTCCATCGAAGTTCTCCCATTAAAATGGTGCCTACACGCCTCTCCTGTCCTACCTGCCCATGGGACCCTCCATCGAAGTTCTCCCATTAAAATGGTCCCTACATGCCTCTCCTGTCCTACCTGCCCACGGGACCTTCCATCGAAGTTCTCCCATTAAAATGGTCCCTACATGCCTCTCCTGTCCACCTGCCCATGGGACCCTCCATCGAAGTTCTCCCATTAAAATGGTCCCTACACACCTCTCCTGTCCACCTGCCCATGGGACCCTCCATCGAAGTTCTCCCATTAAAATGGTCCCTACATGCCTCTCCTGTCCACCTGCCCATGGGACCCTCCATCGAAGTTCTCCCATTAAAATGGTGCCTACACGCCTCTCCTGTCCACCTGCCGATGGGACTCATGATCACGAGGGGCTGAGCTGCTGGAGAGCACTGGTTCTGCCCACCGGCTGCTGGTTGGTAAACCGTCTTCAGCCGGAGAAGCTGCAGACCGACGGTCAGCACTGCCGGGCGGACTGTGGCTCTGGGCGTTGGCGAGTGTGAGAGCTGGGCCCGAGAGCCGCCCTGATGGCTGTGGGCCAGCATTTGGAGTCTGAAACGTGTGAAGGCCTTTCTTCCCTCCTTTCCCTTTTTTGGATCC
Organism: Corynorhinus townsendii; assembly: GCA_026230045.1. Lineage (NCBI taxonomy): Eukaryota > Metazoa > Chordata > Mammalia > Chiroptera > Vespertilionidae > Corynorhinus > Corynorhinus townsendii. Next base: position 1,189,034 of record JAPDVU010000005.1, read on the forward strand.
TCAGCCCAGGATTTTTAGAGAGACTGGACCAGAGAGGGAGAGACGGAGAGAAACGTCGACGTGAGAGGAACACGCCATTTGGTGGCCTCCTGCACGCGCTCCAGGCGGGGCCCGGGCCGGGGAGAAGCCTGCATCCGAGGCACGTGCCCTTGACCGGAATCGAACCCGGGACTCCCTGGTCCGCAGGCCGACGCTCTGCCCACTGAGCCACACCGGCCAGGGCTTTTCCTTCTAACGCCACTGCTTCTCCGGAGGTGGCCTGCCTTCCCGGTGCAGAGTGAGGCCCGTTGGAGATGGGCGGCCGCCTGGCGTCCGCGAGCCCCGTCCCGGTGTCACCAGGTGCCTCGCACACCTGCCCTTGGTGGCTGTTTTCACACTTGAAATGTTTTGCCGGGACGGAATTTTCTTGTGATCCTGTAAAGCCTCTTCCTGGGCCACTCTGGCCTGACACGTCCCCTTTTTTTTTTTTTAAGGCTTAACACTGACTTGGCTTTGAAACAAAAGCCGTCAGCCAAGGGTTTCTGTCTTCAACGGCTAGCTGCTTTCAGGAGCGTTTCCGGCTCAGCACCGGCGAACAAGCCGGCATTGACGGGCGGCGGGCGCTCTCAAAGGGCCTGTGTTCTCCGTGCTCCGCCGAACCCTCTCGCGGAGAGAGGGGGGGCCTGGCTTCCTGTCCCCGCGCGAGAGAGGACTCCGTGAACCTACAGCCTCGCACCCGTCCCAGGGACGTGGCCTTCCTGGTGCCTCCTTCCGGCTCTGCTGTTCTGACTCCTCTTTTTAAAAAAATATTTTGTGGATTTCTTACAGAGAGGAAGGGAGAGGGATCGAGAGGTAGAAACATCCATCAGCCGCCTCCTGCACACCCCCTACTGGGGATGCGCCCGCAACCCAGGTACAAGCCCTTGACCGGAATCGAACCCGGGACCCTTCTGTCCGCAGGCCGACGCTCTACCCACTGAGCCAAACCAGCTAGGGCCTGATTCCTCTTCTTTGCTTTTGGAAAAAATTACACCTAATTTTATTTTTTTTTAATTAATTAATTTTTTAAAATGCCTTTATTGATTTCAGAGAGGACGGGAGATGGGGAGAGAGACAGAAACATCAATGATGAGAGAGAGCCATTGGCCAGTCGCCTCCTGCCAGTCCCACACTGGGGTAGAGCCCGCAACCTGGGCACATGCCCCGACCGGGAATTGAACCCTGACCTCCTGGTTCCCAGGTCAATGCTCAACCTGAGCCCCGCCGGCCGGGCTCGGGACAGCGGTGGGGTACCTTCCTGGGTGTGACACGGCTATGCGTGTCCCTGTGCCCGTCACTCACGTTGCGTAAACGAGTAGCACTTTCTCCTGCTCCTGGATCATGAGGTTAGGACCCGTTTTTAGGTGCCGACGTGAGCAGCGTTTCCGTTAGCCGTGGCGCCTGCGCCGCACGCGGTCGGTGAGGGGCCCTGGAGCTCCTGTCACGTCGAGTCGACTCTGAAGCCTGCGGAGACGGGAGAGACTCTTCGGAGTCGATACGGCAAACGGCGCCCTGGCACGGACACAAACGTGCAAGCCGGACCATCCGGGTCTCTTAATGAAGGGGCTGTTTTTTTGTTTTTGTTATTAAGTCAAAGAGCTCACTCACCTCCATTTCCCCAGGAATACCCAGAGCTGTTTTTTTTTTTTTTAATTTTTAATACATTTTATTGATTTTTTACAGAGAGGAAGGGAGAGAGATAGAGAGCTAGAAACATCGATGAGAGAGAAACATCCATCACCTGCCTCCTGCACGCCCCCTAACTGGGGATGTGCCCGCCACCCAGGTCCATGCCCTTGACCGGAATCGAACCCGGGACCCTTCCGTCCACAGGCCGACGCTCCACCCACTGAGTCACACCGGTTTCAGCCAGAGCTGTTTTTAACGCGTTGTTTTGGGCTGCTCCGAGGCGTGGGCCCTGAGACGCGGACTAGAGAGAGGAGGGACGACGTTTGTGACAGGGCTTGCAGGGGCTTGCTCGGTGTCCGCGTTCCTGAGTCTTAGGGACGGAAACTCCTTTCTGTGTGGGAGGAAATACCGACACCCAGTTCGTTAGGAGAGGAGGTGGCAGTTCCTGACGAAGGCGCGTGTGAAGATCCACGGGGACTGTCCACGCTGCTTTTCCCGCACCGCGGAAGACGCTACGCGAGTAACGCATCCTCGTTCGCTGAGTTAGAAAGCACATAAACCTCTCCCTACCCCACCGCCCAGGAAACCAGTGGCTGTGGGTGTCCTTGTATGTGTGACATGTTCGTGTGTGATCCTGTGGCCTGTGAATATGCTTGTGCGCCTGTGTGTGTGCGCGTGTGTGTGGAAACACATGAAATCATGTACTCCATCTGTCTCTTTGTTCGAATTTTAATTACTTACTTAGAATCAGTTTCTGAGAACGAAATGTAGAAGTCAAAGGGGTGTTTTTTAAAAAAATACACTTTTATTTTGGTTTCAGAGAGGAAGGGAGAGGGAGAGAAAGAGAAACATCCGTGATGAGAGGGAATCATGGATCGGCTGCCTCCTGCACGCCCCCTACTGGGGAGCCAGCCTGCACCCCAACCCGGGCCTGTGCCCTGACCGGGAATCCAACTGTGACCTCCTGGTTCATAGGTCGATGCCCAACCCCTGAGCCATGCCGGCCGGGCAGAGGGATGTTGTTAACATCCTTGTGATGTGTGTGTGCCACGCAGGAGACGGTACAACCTGTTCCCAGTCCGACCAGATCGCATCCTGCTCTGTCCGTCCGGTGAAACCTTGACTTGTCTCATCTGCATTTCTGATTCCTAGTGAGGTCCAGTCTTTTCCCTCATCTGCATTTCTGATTCCTAGTGAGGTCCAGTCTTTTCCCTCATCTGCATTTCTGATTCCTAGTGAGGTCCAGTCTTTCCTCTCATTTGCATTTCTGATTCCTAGTGAGGTCCAGTCTTTCCTCTCATTTGCATTTCTGATTCCTAGTGAGGTCCAGTCTTTTCCCTCATTTGCATTTCTGATTCCTAGTGAGGTCCAGTCTTTCCTCTCATTTGCATTTCTGATTCCTAGTGAGGTCCAGTCTTTCCTCTCATTTGCATTTCTGATTCCTAGTGAGGTCCAGTCTTTCCTCTCATTTGCATTTCTGATTCCTAGTGAGGTCCAGTCTTTCCTCTCATTTGCATTTCTGATTCCTAGTGAGGTCCAGTCTTTTCCCTCATTTGCATTTCTGATTCCTAGTGAGGTCCAGTCTTTTCCCTCATTTGCATTTCTGATTCCTAGTGAGGTCCAGTCTTTTCCCTCATTTGCATTTCTGATTCCTAGTGAGGTCCAGTCTTTCCTCTCATTTGCATTTCTGATTCCTAGTGAGGTCCAGTCTTTCCTCTCATTTGCATTTCTGATTCCTAGTGAGGTCCAGTCTTTTCCCTCATCTGCATTTCTGATTCCTAGTGAGGTCCAGTCTTTCCTCTCATTTGCATTTCTGATTCCTAGTGAGGTCCAGTCTTTTCCCTCATCTGCATTTCTGATTCCTAGTGAGGTCCTGTCTTTTCTCATTAGCGCTTCCTGGTTTGCTTTGTCCTGTGTTACCTGTTCTCATTCCTGGTCTGCCGACCCATTTTTTATTTCCTGTTAACTTGGAACGCGTCTTTATGACTCACACGCATTTCTGCTCACGGTGGAGCTGCCTTTCCACCGGCGACCCAGGACGTGCCCTGGACCGGAACCGAACCCTCAGCCCTTCACCGTCCACGAGCCACGCTCTAACCACCGAGCCGCACCGGCCAGGGCTCTCCTCGGTTTTTGAACGTGGTAACGTACGTTAGTTTGTACGATGGGGACGTGTCTGCTCCTCTCACTGTTGTGTGACGTACTCGTGAATTCACCCGGGAGACTGAGGAGGCAGTCCGAGGTGTTTTCCAGAAAGACGCACGGAAGTCTGGATTCTTTCTCTCCCGGGGCCCGGGGACCAGGCCCTCCCACGGGCGCTGCTGCATTTCCCCAGGGAGCTTGGGGCCGGGCCCGGGCAGCCTGCAGAGCCGGGCATCCCTCGACGGGGAGGGGGGCTTCGGGGCTGTGACTCGGCGGGTTCGCTTCCCTCCCGTGCCCGCGTGGCGCCCGCCACGGCCGGGTCATGCCCGAGCTGCTTGTCCGTTGGCAGGCAGAGGGCCCAGCCCCGTTCACGCTTCCTCTCCGGAGCGTCTGCCCGAGGGGGAACCTCCTGTTTCCAGAGGGACCTCTGCGGGAAGGGGCGGGGCGGCCACGCAGGCACTTCCTCTGGAGCCCGCCCCTGGGACGCGGTGGGGCTGGGACCCTGTGGCTGGTCTGGCATCGCTGTGCCGTCTGGTGGGGCCTGCCAGCGGCCTGGGCCGGGGGTGCCAGGGGCAGCGCAGTCACCCCTGACCTCTGGGCGTGCCTGCGGTTGGGCGCATCTGCGTCCAGTCCAGCTCCAGTTTCCCAGCCTGGCGGGCAGCGTCCCCATGATTTCCCAGCCGGGTGCCGCGCGGGTGCCCTTGCCGTCCCTGGGGCTCTGGGCTGGGGTTCCTGGTGCGGGCCTGAGACCCCACGCTCCTTGGGGGACCTTGCCGCTGAGGGGCCGCCTCTCGGCTGCCGCGTGGAGCAGGCCAGCCCTGTTGGACGCCCGTCCTGCCGTCCGTCTCCACGTGGCTTCCTGTCAGGCCCGGGGAGGGGGTCGTTGGGCGCGTCTTCAGTGGCGCTCGGCCGCCCCGCGTTCCCGCTGTGGTTCCGGGAGGACGGAGCCTGCCGTCCACCTGCCTGCGCCGTCTTGGACCCTCACGCTCCTCCTCCCTCCCCCGGAGGCTCTGGGGGCCCCCATGCCTGGCTGTGAGGGTGATGGGAGCACAGAGGCCCTCGGGAGAGTGACTGATGCCTCTTCCTGTGAATCCAGAAGCGGGCGCTGCCCCGTGTGACGGCCCGTTTCCTCCACGTGCACAGGGCTCCCTCGCCTCCGCGTCCTTGCAAACGTTCATCCTTTTTTTAATGGCAGCCGTTCTGATGGATGCTCTCTGGCTGGGGCTTCCCTGCCCGCTTAGTGACGGCTAGTTCACGCATAGCCACGCTCAGCCGCCTTGGACGGACGGTCACTCTGCGCGGAGCGTGTTGGCCTGCACCGGGCGGGTGGCGTGTGGGAACCCCACGGGCGCCTGGGGGCCGGCAGGTTGCTGGTGTGGGTGCCCCCGGTGGGGACCGCATGGCGAGCACGCGTCGGGCAGCCAGCCGGTGCTGGGAGCCTTGGCTCTCACGGCGAAGGGCACATACCAACTGGTCCGCTTCTCCGCTCCCTCCCGCTCCTTACAAACGGGGCCCCGGTGACCACGGACGGAGAACACGGAGCTCGGACTCAGCTAGAGCGAGGCCTTTGGAGACCGACACGTTAGACATTTTTTCAGCCCGGCCGGCGTGGCTCGGGTTCAGCGTGGACCTGTGAACCAGGCGGTCACGGTTAAGTTTCCGGTCGGGGCTCATGCCGGGTTGTGGGCTCCATCCCCAGTGGGGGGTGTGCAGGAGGCAGCCAGTCCACAATTCTCTCTCATCATGGATGTTTCTGTCTCTCTCCTGCTCCCTTCCTCTCTGAAATCAATACAAATACGTTAAAAAGCTGTTTTAAACAATTAAAAGAAAGAATATGATGATGAACAAGGCTGCACCCTCACCTTGCCTGGAAGATGGCTGGCATTATGGAGATTCTCGTTAATTCTTCACGTCTGTTCCGTGAGTGTCAAGTCCCCACAACGGAACCGAAGGACCATCATGCTGCCTTACAGGGGTGCGGCTCAGGGAACAGACGGAACCAGGGTTCTGGTGATACCGCACGGGGGCCTGCATTTTTTGTAAAAAACATTTTATTGATTTTTTACAGAGAGGAAGGGAGAGGGAGAGAGAGTTAGAAACATCGATGAGAGAGAAACATCGATCAGCTGCCTCCTGCACACCTCCTACTGGGGATGTGCCCGCAACCCAGGTCCATGCCCTTGATCGGAATCGAACCCGGGACCCTTCAGTCCGCAGGCGGATGCTCTAGCCACTGAGCCACACCGGTTTCGGCGGGCCTGCGTTCTTCACATCGCCCCTTGTCTGCTGTGCTTGCCCGTTGTGCTTACACAGCCTGGCTCCGGCAGGGACCCTGAGCAGAGCACACCGGGGATTAAAGACGGCTGGCCTCCCCTCACCAAACACTTCCTGCGTGCGTCTCTGCACTTCTTCCCTTTCGTCAGCGTGGGAAGGACTTGCGTCCTCCTTTCAGGGGCAGCGCCTGGGACGGTGGGGACGATGTTCGCAGCAGCGCAGCCTGAAGGAGACGCCTGTGCCTTTCTCACCCCGAGCCGAGTTCTTGCCCTCCGAGCAGATCCTGTCTCCCGGTCCTGGCCGTGGCCTCTGCCACTGGCGTTGCGCAGCGCGTCTCCTAGCCTTATTTCCGTCAGTGTCTTCGCGCCACGGAGAGAGCTGCTGGGAGCCCAGCCGGTGACCCTAGCAGAGCCACCCGGTCACACCTGCTGCATTGAAACCGGCCGTTCTTCTGAGAGCACGCTGCGCGATGCCTGTCCCTCACCGCGTCTGTTTTTCAGGCGACAGAGACTACGCCAAGGACGACCCGTTGGAGTTCAAGTCCCACCAGTGGTTCGGCGCGTCGGTGAGGTCCAGGCAGGACAAAATTCTGGTGAGTGTTCTGGATGCCCGTTCGCCGTCCGTGTGGGGGGAGCTGAAGGGAGTTCCGCGTCTGAGAGCCGAGCGGAGCTCCGTGCTCCGGCGCGGGGAACAAGGAGGGAGACAGCGCTGGGCCAAGGCCACCCCCTCCCCGCAGGCCTGGTTCCCGCAGGGTCCGCCTTCGCCCTCCGTTTTCATCCCTCCCCCCGCCCCCTCGAGAGTTCCCGGCGTTCGTTCCCCCCGGCCAGGGTTAGGCGTGGGGTACGCCGGGCTAACCACCCCCTGAGTACCCCCCTCTTTAAAAATGCAGCAACCGCCCGGCTGGCGTGGCTCAGTGCGTGAGCGTCCACCCAGGAACCAGGAGGGTCAGGGTTCGATCCCCGGTCAGGACACAGGTCCGGGTGGCAGGCTCGATCCCCAGCGGGGGGCGTGCAGGAGGCAGCCGATCCCTGATTCTCCCTCATCACTGATGTTTCTCTCCCTCTCCCCTCCTCTCTGAGATCAATAAAAAAAAAAATACTTGAAAAAGTGAAAATAAGACGAATTAAATAAAAATGCGGCAGCCTCCTCTTGGCCTCATCCTCTCCTGTGCCACGGCCCTTTCCCTCGCTCCTCTTCTAGACAGCCGTTTCTATGGTAACCATGTCCACGCCGCCAATTCATTTTCTTCCCAGCCACTCAGCAGGCTCGGTGGGCACAGCCAGACCCCTCCCCCGACTTCCGGTCCTTGAGATCCACTGGCACTTGTTTCATTGCCCCCTCAGCCCCAGTCAGCCGGCCCCCCCTTTTGTAAAAAAATACGTTTTTATTGGTTTTTAGAGAGAGAGGAAGGGAGCGGGAGGAGAGGAACATCAATGAGAAACCTCATTGATTGGCTGCCTCCTGCACGCCCCACCCTGGGGATGGAGCCCGCATTCCGGGCACCTGACCAGAACTGAGCCCTGACCCCCTAGTTCATGGAGCCGCACTGGCCTGGCAACCCCTCCTTTTGAAGTCATGCCCTTCCCTGGGCTGCGGACCCCATCCTGGCCTGGCTGCCTCCCCTCTCGCTGGCCACGCCTGCAGTGGCTCCTCTGGGCTCCCTTGCTCAGTGTGGGGTGTCCCCGGGGCCTGTCCTGGGCCCCGGATGGTCTGTCGAGACCGTCTCCCCAGCCTTTCCTGTCCTGCCCGTGGCTGGAGACACGCACCCTCCGTACGGCGGAGCCCGTCCGAGGACTGTGGCTGGGAGGCGGGCGAGACGGTCGGAGACGCCGGTTTCCAGAGAATGCGCGCTCACGGGCCCCTCTGCCGCAGGCCTGCGCCCCGCTGTACCACTGGAGGACGGAGACCAAGCAGGAGCGCGAGCCCGTGGGCACCTGCTTCCTTCAGGACGGGGTGCGGACCGTGGAGTACGCCCCGTGCCGGTCAAGTACGTGTGGGAGGCGCACCCGCCTCGGAGGACGGGGCTGGGGGCCGCGATGGTTAAGGACATGCGTGCGTGTGCGTGTGTGTGCGTGCGTGTGGGGGGTCACATTTACAGACAGGCCGTCATGTTTGATGCCAGCAAAGTGAAGCCGGTCCTGTGAACGTGAAGCCGGTCCTGTGAACGTGGAGCCGGGATAAGTGTATGGGCGGCAGGCCTGTCTCCCGAGGAAGGAGTCTCTGTCCTCCGTGATCAGTGGCCACGGATCCGCGATGTGGGCGGCCTTTTAGTCAAAAGAAGGTCCACTGAGCTTTTCTAACAGACGCTAGGGATTCTGACGCGGTAGGACCAGGGAAGGCCTGGGAACCTGCATTTTAAACCAACACCACAGGTGACTGGGATAGGTACTCAGGTTTGAGAACTTGAGACCAATACGCTTTCTTTTTTTTTCTTTTTTTAAAAATATATTTTATTGATTTTTTTACAGAGAGGAAGGGAGAGAGAGAGTTAGAAACACCGATGAGAGAGAAACATCGATCAGCTGCCTCCTGCACGCCCCCCCACTGGGGATGTGCCCACAACCCAGGTCCATGCCCTTGACCGGAATCGAACCCGGGACCCTTCAGTCCGCAGGCCGACGCTCTATCCACTGAGCCACACCGGTCAGGGCTTCTTTTTTAATTGACAGAGAGGAAGGGAGAGGGAGAGAGCAACATCAACGAGGAGAGAGAATCATCATGGAGCGGCTGCCTCCTGCACGCCCCCCGCTGGGGATGGAGCCCGCAACCCGGGCCTGTGTCCTGACCGGGAATCGAACCCTGACCGCCTGGGTCATAGGTCGGCGCTCAGCCACTGAGCCACGTGGACATGCTGCTGGGCTGGAGCCTGACTGTGTGTGAGCAGCTTCCCCGGTTCCTGATGGCATGAGCTCTCGGCTTTCTGCGTGTCGGTGGCCGCGCTCAGTGGGCCCAGCCTCTGCCCTGCGAGTGGGAGCCCGAGCCGGACGCACGTGCCGTCTCACTCCCGGGCCCCGACGGAGGCGCGCGTCCCCCCTCCTGACGAGGACGTTCCGGGACACGGCTCCTCCTCGGGTTTCACGTCCCCCGGTGGCTCCTGAGGGTCCGCGTCCGGGGAGACACGCCCGGCTGGCACCCTACTCCTGCCCTGAGCTGCTCTGACCTTGGTGGAGGTGCGGCCCCGGAGGCCTCCGCCCCCCTCCCTGAACCGCGGACAGCGGGACGCCGGCGGCGGCGAGGGCTTCGCGCAGGGCCCGGCCTCCGTGAGGCCGCGTACACGGAGCTGCCCTCCTGCCGCGGTCAGCACGGCTGTGGCTGACGCTGTCCGGCTCCAGTGAGGGCGGGTCATGGTCCACAGGAGAACCGCACAAGCTTCCGCTGAAGGCGTGATGGTCCACCCGGGCATAAACACTGCGTTTAACGGGGCTCCTGCCCGGCCGGCGCGGCTCAGGGGCTGAGCGTCCACCTAGGAGCCAGGAGGTCAGGGTTCGATTCCCAGTCAGGGCACAGGCCCGGGTGGCGGGCTCCATCCCCAGTGTGGGGCGTGCAGGAGGCAGCCGATCCATGATTCTCTCTCATCGTGGATGTTTCTCTCTCTCCCTCTTCCTTCTTCTCTCCCTCTAAAAACAATTAAAAATCCCCACACCCATTAAGAGAAAAATAGTGTTCCTGCTCGGAAAACTTTCAAAGGGCAGTGGTGGTTTCTGCCGGGCGTTCCGGGAAGCCTAGGCAGTCTGACGCTGAGAGGCCGTCCTCACAATGCGTCTGAAATCTCCCCCGAGAGGCAACTCGAACAGAGGACATGCACGTCGGGCGTGAGGTCGGAGAGAATTCCTCCGTGTGACCTCACCGACGCGGGAAACCCCAGCCTACGGGCAGGAAACTTTACACGGGGTGACTTTACACTCTGGAGGTTTATTTCTTAAAAAAAAAACACACACAACCTAAATTGGGAATATTAAGTGTGTAATCTTGGGGCCGCTCCCAAATTTTTTAAAAAGGGTTCAGAACTTTTGGTGGGAGTATTTGACAAAAGTCCTTGCCCCTGGTCCGAATGACTCAAACTAGGTTTGTCCCGGTTCCTCTATCTGGGAGGCAGATGCAGCCCCGCGGAAGCGTAGTTATTTCTCTGTGGCGACATCGGCTGTAAGAAGTCCTCGATGTGGTCGGGATGATTGCTTCACAAGGCACGTAAACGTGTGATCACCGTTCGCACAGCTGAACGTAATGGAGTGCTGGGTGTCAGCTGCGCTTGAACAGCAGACCAAGGGAAGAAAATGCCTTGCCAAGCGAAGAGTAGCCTTTCTTTCACTGTTTCCTGTTATCCTCCACGTGAAACAAGGGAGAATCTTCAGGTTCACTCCTCCATCTATTCTGGGTGCAAGATCACTCACGATTACATCTCACTTAAATGAATAGACCAGTGGCCCAGGAATCATCCCCCGAAAAGGGTCGGCCCCCGGAGGGGAATGATGGGGGCTGTTACGTAAACGTACTTGACAGTGTCGTGTTGAACGCCGCCCACGTTCACCGACCCCAGAACTAAACGCGTTGTGAGGAGAGGTTCGTGTTTGGCTTCTCATAGAACATCGGTTAGGTCCTGGCTGTCCCCCGAAGTCCTGGACTATTTTTTAAGGAGATTTTGTTGTTGTCGTTGGCTATAAAGTGTACATAAGAAATGTCTGTGTTAGGAATGTCTGTGTTAGGAATGTAAAATGCATGTGTTAGGAATGTCTGTGTTAGGAATGTAAAATGTGTGTGTTAGGAATGTATGTGTTAGGAATGTATGTGTTAGGAATGTCTGTGTTAGGAATGTAAAATGTATGTGTTAGGAATGTATGTGTTAGGAATGTATGTGTTAGGAATGTAAAATGTATGTGTTAGGAATGTACATAAGAAATGTGTGTGTTAGGAATGTAAAATGTATGTGTTAAGAATGTCTGTGTTAAGAATGTACATAAGAAATGTCTGTTAGGAATGTAAAATGTATGTGTTAAGAATGTCTGTTAGGAATGTACATAAGAAATGTGTGTGTTAGGAATGTAAAATGTATGTGTTAGGAATGTATGTTTTAGGAATGTCTGTGTTAGGAATGTAAAATGTATGTGTTAGGAATGTATGTGTTAGGAATGTACATAAGAAATGTCTGTGTTAGGAATGTAAAATGTATGTGTTAGGAATGTAAAATGCATGTGTTAGGAATGTATGTGTTAGGAATGTACGTAAGAAATGTCTGTGTTAGGAATGTAAAATGTATGTGTTAGGAATGTAAAATGCATGTGTTAGGAATGTATGTGTTAGGAATGTACATGAGAAATGTCTGTTAGGAATGTATGTATTTCTTCGCTAGTGCAAAGACCTCCCAGCTGTAGGATCATACCAGTAAGGAACAGGAAGTTCAAAGGGGAGTTTTTAACTCAGATCACAGCTCGTCATTGTTTTATGAAGTCAAAATAGCGGGTCACCGCCAGTCATCAAGAAAAATGGAATGAAATGTGGTAAACTACAAAGTGGTAGCGTGCACGGTACATGATAATGGTAACAGTGTTTTGTGAAATGGTTTTATTTCTGTATGTTGGGCGGTGTGTGTGTGTGCACGTGTGTGTGTATGTGTGTGTGTGTGTGTGATAAAACCTTGCCGTGGTTTGTGATTAAAAGTAAGACGTTTGAAAGCCAGCATCTTCGGTGTTTTGCCTGTGGCCTGGTGACCGGCTGGGGCCTTTCCTCTCTGTGGTCCTCGCCGAGAGAACACGCGTGTGTGTGCCTCTTCGTAGCGTGGTGGCGGCTCCGTGAGTGAGCACCCGAGTGAGTGAGACGCGTGCACCGTCTCGTCATCACAGAGACGTCAGAGCTGTCCTCGGTGGCGGTGTCTGCTCGTTTGGGGGTTTGTGTACATTTCCAGTCTTTTATTTATTTGGTTGTTTGTTTTTTAGAAAGTATTGATGCTGACGGACAGGGATTCTGTCAAGGAGGGTTCAGCATTGATTTTACGAAGGTGAGTTCTCGTTTAAGACTGGACGAGAGTGCAGGCCACCTTCCTCCCTCTCAGCCGTGGGTAAGATTAATTGGCCGGTGCTTCAGCTTCTCCGGAACGGCTGCTTGTTCCGTGCAAACAGCTAGTGAACGTGACCCCGGCGTGCGATGGTCTTTGCATTCTCTCCCTCGGTGCTGCTTTTACCGGGCTCGGCATCAACGCGGGGACGGAGAGCAGGGGGGTCCTCGGTGGGTGGCGGATAACGGTGGCTCGCCGTTCAAGTTTCCAGTTGGACACGTTGCTGGGACGGTCACGGGTTCCGGCTGTGAGGGAAGCTGACTTTGCACGAACGCTGTCGTCGGGAGCTTGTGACGAAGCTAGGGTTCCGTGACGTCGGCGCGGAGGGACGTGGGCGGTTGCCGCCTGTAACGTGCCCGCAGGCCCCGGGCAGACCTGAAGCAGCGAGTGGGGGAAGGGGCCAGGCGGTGCTCAGGATCCGCGAACTTCTAACGAGGCCGACCTGCTTTCTAACGAGGCTGTCTGTCTTTTTCCTAAAATGAGAGCTGGGTTTATATGTTCCAAGGAGCACTTCCCTTCCTGGGGTTTGGTCTGTGTGATTATGTTTGGGTGGGCGGGGGGGAGTCTGGGCATTTTGAATATGAAATTGAGAATATGAATTACTTCTTAGTTAAGTCTCACCAATATGTTGATTGATTAAAAGTAGAGCTTCCTTGGAAAGCTTACTACGGCTTTCTTAGAAAAAGTGAGGAACTTTTTAAAGCACCAACTATAACCGTAAAGCATTTTCTTTTTAAAAAACGTTCTATATTTTATTAAATCTTTTTTTCTAGGCTGGGTATTGATCATTATAGGTAGCGCTCTCCTTACTAAGTAATTGATTTTAATTTACTCCATTTGAAATTCATAATTCAGAATTGACTCGGTTCAGAATTTAAGGAAGCAAAACAAGGAGATAAAGTATGGTAATAAATACTAATTAGGTTTAGACGTGCGCGATGCATTTTCAAATGGCTGCTGCGTTTTTTAAAGCCACGTCCACATTTCCTAAGCCTGCACCTGTAGAAATACTCACACTGAAGGGTCATGGCCGAATTAACGGTTCGCGCTCCTCACTCACGTCTGCAGAACAGGTGTCCTTTTAGAGCAGACGCCTTGGAAGTAGCTGTTGCACAGGCCTGCAGGAGGCTGCTGAAAGCTGGGAAGGGCCCTTTGAACACGGGGAGGGGGCCACGGTTTCGGTCACCTCCAGCAAGAAGAGACTTCCGGAATGGGACGCGTGAACACTGGGTGCCTGCGTTAGGTCCTTGCCGTCTGCTCGAGGTGCGAGGGATGCTGTTCAGGAGGAACATGCACGTGGGACAGGCCCCGGAAGCTTGCTTCCTCACCTCCCTCCGGCTTAGCCCTGCAGGACACCAGCCGTGTCCCCGTAGCGGACACGTGTGTAAGGAGTTCAGGACGGAAGGTGGCCCGTGGCGTCACACGTGCGACGTGCAGTGTTGAGGAGTGACTTTTTTCCGTGTTGTCACCCTGGGGCCGCCTTCGTACCAAGTTTGCTCAGATCCCCAGAACCTGGAGGTGCTGTGTGACGTCCGTCCGTTTTCTCCTGCTCAGTGGGTGTGTTGTAACTCCTCATTTTCGTTGTATTTTGGAAAAGGTACATTGGGAATCCCTGAGACGGCGCTGGATGCGTCTGAGATTGAAGATTCTGTTTGCTTTAATGGCTGTGTGTCTGCGTTCCCTGCATGCGTGTGCACAGATGGAGCTCTGTGCGTCTTTCACTGCTCCCAGTGTGTAAAGTTCCTGCTTTTAAATACGTCGTTCTGTCTGATTTAATCTAGGCCGGCAGAGTGCTGCTTGGCGGTCCTGGTAGCTTTTATTGGCAAGGTAGGTTAACGTGGTTTAAATCACCCAATAACGACCGTGCTAGTTAACACCCACCTGTCTGTGGTGTTCCTGCGAGATTTCCAGTTATTATTCTTTTAACAGATATATCTTATTGTTGATAGCATTACAGAGGTCTCCTATTTCCTCCCCTTTACCGCTCTCTGCCCAGCCTCTAACCCCGCCCCCATTGCCTGTGTCCATGGGCTGTGCATGCAAGTTCTTTGGTTTATCTCTGCTCACCCCCCACCCCCACATCAAGGCGTGTCCGTCTGTTCCATGCCCCCCTGCTCCGGGTCTTACTTTGTGGGTCAGTTCATTTTGTTCATCAGATTCCACACCTAAGTGAGATCACATGACACTGGTCTTTCTCAGATTGGCTTATTTCACTTAGAAAGAAATAGAAAAATACAATATATAGGGTGTCCCCCCAAAACGTCTATATACTTTAGCAGCTAATAACTCGATCAAACACCGACTTTATAATCATTCAACATACATATTCATTTTTGGGGACACCCTGTGTAATCACTTACCAGTTACACTGTGTTTTAAAGGATTGTAAGACAATATTTATAGTGTTTTTTATCTATAGTGTACAACCTAATATATAGTACTAGAGGCCCAGTGCATGAAATTCGTGCACAGGTAGGGTCCCTAGACCTGGCTGGCGATCAGGGCCAATTTTGTTGGAAAATAGCCACTTGATTGTATTCCATTTATTTAACATTGATTTTTTTTTTCTTCTTTCAGGGAATTAAGACAAAGTCTCTATTCAGAAAATGTTGTTTATTAGCAGAGACCGATTTTAAGTGCGCACTAGATTGAATAGAAATAACTGTGACTTAGAAATAAAACCCAGTTGCAGATTTAATGTTGTGAGGGAGAGGTACTTACGGCTAATCATCAGCAATAACAATATCGGGGCTGTTCTTTTCATGCAGGTGCCACCCATCGTCCGCATCTTAAGACCCCCGTTGGAAAGTTACTTCTCTCTCTCTGTGTTCCAGGTCAGCTCATTTCGGATCAAGTGGCAGAAATCGTCTCCAAATACGACCCCAAAGTTTACAGCATCAAGTACAGCAACCAGCTGGCGACGCGGACCGCGCAAGCTGTTTTTGACGACAGCTACTTGGGTAGGTGAAGCCAAGCCCGGGCTTCGTCTCCTGGACTCGAGGGGGCTTGTCCTGTGGAATAGATGAAGGTTTCTGTGTTCTTTCGACAACGTAAGGGACGTGTAATTTCAAACTGTTATTTTGAATACCTAGGTTGTGTTACATTTCAGTAACGGAAACGTAAGAGCATGATCGTTTATGCTGTGGGGTTAACAGCAGATAACTTAAGTTATGCTACTGGGTACTGTGCCAGGTGCTTTTCAGTATTTCCTCATTGAATCCTCAGAAGAAGTCTGTAACGTGCCCTGCTATTGTTCCCATTTTATATAAAATAGAGGCCCGGTGCATGAAATTCGTGCATGGGGGGGGGTGTCCCTCAGCCCAGCCTGCACCCTCTCTAATCTGGGACCCCTCAAGGGCAGTCGGACATCCCCCTCACAATCCAGGACTGCTTGCCTGCCTGCCTTCCTAATTGCCCCCTAACCCCTCCTCTGACAGCCTGATTACCCCCTGATTACCTCTTAACCACTGATTACCAGCCTGATTACCCCCTAACCACTCCCCTGACAGCCTGATTGCCCCTAACTGCCCTCCCCTGCAGGCCTGAGTCCCCCCAACTGCCCTTCCTTGCAAGCCCGGTTGCCCCCAACTTCCCTCCTCTGCCGGCCTGGTCACCCCTAACTGCCCTCCCCAGCAGGCTTGATCACCCTCAACTGCCCTCCCTTGCAGGCCTGGTCCCTCCCAACTGCCCTCCCCTGCTGGCCATCTTGTGGTGACCATCTTGTGTCCACATGGGGGCGGGATCTTTGACCACATGGGGCAGCCATCTTGTGTGTTGGAGTGACGGTCAGTCTGCATATTACTCTTTTATTAAATGGGATAGAGAAACGCAGGCACGGAGAGGCCCTCCAGCTCGCGCGAAGCCCCTCACTCCCAGCGTGCTGTGCTGAGCGTCGCGCCCAGGCGGCCTGGCTCCGAGCCGGTATTGTTCACTGTGTTAAACGATGGTGGTGGTGTCAGGATTTACGAACGTTCATTCTCTTCTCAAATGCCTCTGATTCGTTAAACCAAGTGCACACGACAGAAACGGTGCCCGGCTGGCTGAGGAAGTCTGTTATGCGTTGCTGCTTTATGACAAATTGCACATTTACCGTTTCCAGGAACTCCGTGACGGTGGTAGACAGTCTTGTTTGTCGAATAGAGTTCGACTCTCCGAATACTTAGCTCAGGTGCTTTCTTTAAGGTGCGTCTCTTGTGCACGCGCGACCCTGTGACCCCAGAAGAGGAAGCACTGCAGTTAGAGGACATCCTTGAGGGTGCTGCGGAGAGCGCGCTGATGCCGTTCCACCTTCTGTTCCCTGTGCAGGTTACTCGGTGGCGGTCGGTGACTTCAATGGGGACGGCGTAGACGGTACGATCGGCTTGAACTGTGTTTCATCCTCTCTTAAACGCGGGGGCTCAGCATGGGGCCAGTCCAGCCAGGGACGAGCTGTGACACCCTTGCATGGACTGTCCCGGAAGCAGGGAGGCGCTGGTGCCTGGACAGAAGCTGGCCGCGTTCGATGTCCTCACGCCACGGCCGAGGCGATGGCGCCTGTGCTGGGGGTGGGGTGCTCAGTCTCCTCCCAGCCCCCCTTCTCCACCCTCCCCTCCCCCCGCCCCGTTACGGTCAGACCTCCTTTCTCGAATGCCTCCCGTCTCCAACAGTTCAGTTCTCCACCAAGTTGGTCACAGAAAAAAAGGTCTCGGTTGTCGATCAGAATTTCAGTTTTCAACCTGACAGCCCTTTCCTGCTGGTACCTCAGCGGGACAGCCAGCACCTGGCAGGCACCAGGCCGAGGGGAGGGGGCTTTCGAGGCTGGCGATGGGCACCCCTTTCAGACAAAGAGGCCTCCGCAGGGTAGTCTTGTCACGGGTGTGAACGGTGCTCACAGAACAGCAACCACAGGCAATTGGAGAGCCAGGAAAACCTGTCGATGTGGACTCAGAACAGCAGTGAGCCTGCGATAGCGTTCGGGAGGCAGTGACAGGAGTAAGTCCTGGAAGGCTGGTCGGCCGTGGTTCTGTGAATGTAAGAAAAGCGGCGTTTGTCTATAGATTAGACAGCGCGTTAGACACGGACTGCATGCAGGAAAGGTTGACATGGGGAATCACTGGCGGCCTGGAACGATTAATCTACGTTATTTAATGGGGGAAATGATCCGTTTTCGACCGAATCGCTGCTCGGACAGCCTTCTGGAAGGAATTGGGTCCGAGGGACCAGGTTCCACTGTGTTTCCTCGGCTCCGTCCTTGCTCTGCAGGCAGTCCCCTTGGAGGGCGGGGCTACGCCTTCCTTCAGGCCCATCGGCACCCTCCCTCCCTCCCTCCACCCTCTGTCCCCCCGTCACTCCCCAGCTCGTCAGGGGCCGCAGACCTGCCCGCACTCGGATCCCGTTTCTCTGAGGAGCTGCCACCTCTGCCCATTCCTGTAAACACAGCTTTTCTTCATTCTTCTCTTTTTCTTAAACATAGTATTGACTTCAGAGAGGCAGGGAGCGGGAGAGAGATCGAAACGTGAATGAGGAGAGAGAATCACGGATCGGCTGCCTCCTGTTCGCCCCCCACTGGGGATCGAGTCCGCAACCCGGGCCTGTGTCCTGACCGGGAATCGAACCGGGACCTCCTGGTTCCTAGGTCAAAGCTCAACCCCTGAGCCACGCCGGCCGGGGTGTCTCTTCATTCTTCGGCCACTTTATCTCACTGCCTTTCCACCAGATCACACGTGTGTGTATCGGAGGGTCCTCACGAGTCTCTGTTTTGTTCACGTTTGATTTGGTGGTTGGAAACACTGGGTCCCTGGTTACGGATACCGATTCTTTAAGCAATCGCTTCCTTATCGCCTGTTGAAATAACAAAATCGACAGCTTTCTGACACGTCCCTTCCTCCTCTAGTGTCCAGTGTTGGTCTTAAAAGTGAGTAATCGAGTGCTTTCTTTTTCAGACTTTGTGTCAGGAGTTCCGAGAGCAGCGAGGACTTTGGGAATGGTAGGAAAGTTAAAAATATTAAATAAAAAAAAAAACCCACCTCTGGGCTACCTTAACTTTTCCCGCATCTCATCTACTTCTCTCTGCCTGCACAGGTTTATATCTACGATGGGAAGAACATGTCTTCCTTATACAATTTCACTGGTGAGCAGGTACGCCTCTGAAATGTTTTTTCCCCCACTTAACATTTCCTAATGTCTTACAGTTTTTCTTGGCAAATCCTTATGGTTTATTATTCAGTATATAATAAATGTTGGTTCAGTAATCAGTACTACAGACGTAAAATGGGCTTGAAGTATTTCATATCGTTTTAATCAAAGTAATTCTTTTAAGCAGATACTTTGGTATTTGCATGTTATGCTGGTTGTTTTAAAAAAAGGAAATGCAGCATCAAGTCACTCACACCCAAAACCAGAAACATCCTTTTTCATGCTGACGACTCAACCTCCCCCTAAGGAAGACCTGTGCCTTTTAAATGACCCGATGCGGTTTCACTCGAAGGTGGTAACGACACAGGAAGAGCTCGCTAGCACTCGGAGGGGAACTGTCTGGTTTCGGGTCCTGGCTCAAGCCCACATCCTGCTCAGCTGGGATGGTTGGGCCTCGCCAGAGGGTTGATAGCGAGAGGGCCCCCGTCCCCGCAGCCTCTTCCCGTGGGGGACAGTCAGGGTTGCTGCTCAGCAGGGAGCGAGTGGCCTGCCCTCGGGGTGCAGGGGGTGTCCCTCTGTGCTGGGGCGGCTTCCTCACCTCAGGCAGCTTCTGTGTGCAGCCATGATCCTCCCGTGTTGCAGCCATGATTTTCCCGTGCGCAGCCATGACCCCCTGTGTGCAGACATGATCTTCCCATGTGCAGGCATGATCCTCCTGTGTGCAGACATCTCCCGTGTGCAGGCATGATCCACCTCCTGTGTGCAGACAGGACTCTCCTGTGTGCAGGCATGGCCCTCCTGTGTGCAGGCATGATCCTCCCGTGTGCAGATGTGACCCTCCCGTGTGCAGGCATGACCTTCTGTGTGCAGGCATGCTTCTCCTCGGCTCTTTGTGGGGAACCTTGGCTTCGCATTAGGACCATGAGGCAGAGCGGGGCTCCCATGTGCAGTGTTGTTATTATTTCAGATGTTTTTTATGGATTTCCGAGAGGAAGGGAGGGGCAGAGAGAAACATCAGGGATGAGAGAGAAAGAATCCTTGATCGGCTGCCTCCTGCACGCCCCGCACTGGGGATCGAGCCCACAACCCGGGCCTGTGCCCTGACCGGGAATCAGACCGTGACCTCCTGGTTCCTAGGTCGATGCTCACCCCCGAGCCTCACCGGCCGGCTCGCTCAGTGCTATCGCATCGCACTGGGGTTTCCCCGTAAACCCCGCGTCGCGTGCACGAAGTGGGGATGCTGGTGACTCGCCCCCGGGTTGTGGCGAGAACCGCACGAGCACCTTTCGGCCTCAGGGCGAGGACCACAGCCCAGGAAGCGCCTCCCCTTCTCATCTCTCAGGCCCAGCGCCCGCAAGGGGGGCCCCGCGTGGTGTTCCGTGACGTTCCAGGCGGCACATCAGCATGAGTCCCGAACACACACACGTTATTACATGTGCTCTGACCCCGTAACTGGGTCCAGACGTGTCTCATTTTCCCAGTGACGCCGCGTCAGCCCGCAGCAGGCAGCGCAGGGACCCCCTGGGCGTGCCCCCGGGCCTGTGCTCAGCAGGTTCCGGGAGGGTGTGGCTCTCCTGTTCGGGTTTGTGGCTCACCGTTCACCTCAGTTCACCTTTAGTCAGTAAATCTTCACCTGAGGCGGCCTCCTGGCCTGCCTTCCGCGGCCTCCGCTCCGCCCAAGTGTGAGTCCTCATCACCTCCGTCCCTGTGTGCTCAGTCCGGTTGTCATCTCAGTCCTGGGTCCCAGCTCGGTCATGTGAGCGCGAACCACACGGTCACTAGGACCAGAAGGGTGACCCGCACAGGCCGTCAGGGTCCTGAGCGAGTCCTCTCCCCGGCTCCGCGCTGCAGGTGGGGTTCTCCCCGGACTCTCCTCTCCCGCCCGCGTCCCCCCAGGCGCCCGTCTGCTGGCCGCCGCCTCCCGGCCGGCGTCAGCCCAGCACGTCGCACTGCGAGCTCCAGTGAGCCCCGGCGGGTCACCAGCTGGCGGGAGACAAAGACCACCTCCCCTCTTTAGCGCTGTGACCGTTTCAGACGGAGAGCCTGTGACCCGCTAGTAACTGCTACCCCTTACCTTCCTGCTGCGGCCCCACTCACCCCTGGACTCCAGGAAGCGCCTGTCTGACTGAAGGCCTGTCCGTCCGACTGTGTGTGTCTGTGACTGAAGGCCTGTCCATCCGACTGTGTGTGTCTGTGACTGAAGGCCTGTCCCTCTGGCTGTGTGTGTCTGTGGCTGAAGGCCTGTCCGTCCGCCTGTGTGTGTCTGTGACTGAAGGCCTGTCCGTCCGCTTCTGTGTGTCTGTGACTGAAGGCCTGTCCATCCGACTGTGTGTGTCTGTGACTGAAGGCCTGCCCGTCCAAATGTGTATGTCTGTGACTGAAGGCCTGTCCGCTTGTGTGTGTCTGTCTGTGACTGAAGGCCTGTCTGACCGACTGTGTGTGTCTGTGACTGAAGGCCTGTCCCTCTGGCTGTGTGTGTCTGTGACTGAAGGCCTGTCTGACCGACTGTGTGTGTCTGTGACTGAAGGCCTGTCTGTCTGACTGTGTGTGTCTGTGACTGAAGGCCTGTCCGTCCAACTGTGTGTGTCTGTGACTGAAGGCCTGTCCGTCCGACTGTGTGTGTCTGTGACTGAAGGCCTGTCCGTCGGCCTGTGTGTGTCTGTGACTGAAGGCCTGTCCGTCCAACTGTGTGTGTCTGTGACTGAAGGCCTGTCCGTCCAACTGTGTGTCTGTGACTGAAGGCCTGTCCGTCCGACTGTGTGTGTCTGTGACTGAAGGCCTGCCCGTCCAACTGTGTGTGTCTGTGACTGAAGGCCTGTCTGCTTGTGTGTGTCTGTCTGTGACTGAAGGCCTGTCCGTCCGACTGTGTGTGTCTGTGACTGAAGGCCTGTCCGTCCGACTGTGTGTGTCTGTGACTGAAGGCCTGCCCGTCCAACTGTGTGTGTCTGTGACTGAAGGCCTGTCCGTCCGACTGTGTGTGTCTGTGACTGAAGGCCTGTCCGTCTGACTCTGTCTGTGACTGAAGGCCTGTCCGTCCGACTGTGTGTGTCTGTGACTGAAGGCCTGTCCGTCTGACTCTGTCTGTGACTGAAGGCCTGTCCGTCCGACTGTGTGTCTGTGACTGAAGGCCTGTCCGCCTGTGTGTGTCTGTCTGTGACTGAAGGCCTGTCTGTCCGACTGTGTGTGTCTGTGGCTGAAGGCCTGTCCGTCCGACTGTGTGTGTCTGTGGCTGAAGGCCTGTCCATCTGACTCTGTCTGTGACTGAAGGCCTGTCCCTCCGACTGTGTGTGTCTGTGACTGAAGGCCTGTCCATCCGGCTGTGTCTGTCTGTGACTGAAGGCCTGTCCTTCCGACTGTGTGTGTCTGTGGCTGAAGGCCTGTCCGTCTGACTCTGTCTGCGACTGAAGGCCTGTCCCTCCGACTGTGTGTGTCTGTGGCTGAAGGCCTGTCCGTCCGACTGTGTCTTTCTGGACAGTGGAGAGGGAGGGAGACAGGAGCGTAGCCTGGGACGAGCATTGATTAAACTTGGACTTAGTGGTGTGTGTGTGTGTGTGTGTTTTCTTAAGTCTACTTTTATCGACGTCAGAGGAAGGGAGAGGGAGAGAGAAACATCAGTGATGAGATGAGAGAGAATCATCAGTGATGAGATGAGAGAGAATCATGGATCGGCTGCCTCCTGCACGCCCTTCACTGGGGATCGAGTCTGCAACCCAGGAGTGTGCCCTTGACCGGAATCGAACCATGACCTCCTGGCTCCTAAGTGGACGCTCACCACGGAGCCCCGCCGGCCGGGCTGTGTGTGTGACCGTCACTGGAGTGGTGTACACGGGACACGCTCTGCTCATGAGTCTAGGAGGATGCCCACGCCTCGGTGCCCGAGGGTGCCGTGTGGGGGAATACACGGGAGGGGAGACGCTGAGAGGGAGCACCGTGTGCGCAGAGACCACGCTGCCGGTGCCCACCGCCGGGGGTGACCGTGTCTTTCCGTCCCCTTACCAGATGGCGGCGTATTTCGGGTTTGCTGTCGCTGCCACGGACATCAACGGGGACGAGTAAGTTGAAAAGTCCGCTTGCAGACACGGCTCGTGAGCGCTTTCCTAACCCTAAGCGTTCCTTCTGCCTCGTGGTCCCTTCCCTCCCGCCCGTCCGCTCACTCCCTCCCCGCCCACATCTCCCAGTCTGAAGCAGCCTGATCCGGGGCCCTGGGCAACCTCTGTTTCTCGTCACCCCTTGTGCTTACTTATTTATTTATTAAGTCCTTATTGTTGAAAGTATTCCCGACGTCCCCGTTTCCCCACTGACCTCTGACCTCTCCCAGCCCACCCCCGCCCCGCCCCAGGCCTTCACCCCTCCCCCGTTGTCAGGGTCCACGCATGTACACATGTGAGTTCATAGGTGGAGCCCACCCTCTCCCTGCCAGCCCTCGTCACTTCCTGTAATAGCTTTGCCCACAGGAAGGAAAGAAGGAATGCTGTGGGTGACTCTTTGTTTTTTTTTTATTAAACGAGTTGGAGGAGGGACAGTCAGCTGTGAGATGACCGTCCTGTGCCTCCGTGCGGCTGGGAGATGCGGGCGGGGAGGGAGTGACCAGGGAGTGACGGACGGGTTCGTCCTCTAGCTACGCAGACGTGTTCATCGGCGCCCCTCTGTTCATGGACCGCGGCTCGGACGGGAAGCTGCAGGAGGTGGGGCAGGTCTCCGTGTCCCTGCAGAGGGCCGAGGGCCACTTCCAGACGACCAAGCTCCACGGCTTTGAGGTCTTCGCGCGGTTCGGCAGCGCCATTGCGCCCTTGGGAGACCTGGACCAGGACGGCTTCAACGGTAAGGACGAGGCCCGCGGCTGTGGGCCTGGTGGTCCGGCCCCTGGAGAAGTTCTGCACCCCCTGCCCCCCCCCGCTCCCCCCCCCACCCCCCGTGGGCAGCCTCCTCCCTGGGGAGGGTGCGAGGGACAGCGTCGGACACCCTGGTGAAACGAGAAGGTGCTCTTTTTCCTTAAAAAGCAGAGCAAACGTTGCAAATACGGATTCTGGTGCGCTCCTCTCCATGCGGCCAGAAGAGCGCGCTGGGCTGGTTCCCTGGGAGAGGGACTTGCCCTGGCCACCGGCCGCCAGCCCCCGCCCTGGCCTGTGAGCCGGACGCTCCGTCTCCTGCTCGGCAGTGCCCCCTGCTGTCCATCCTGGGGACAAGCGTCCCCTCCTGGGCCTGCGGGGCTGGCTGTCCCTCACCCTTCAGAGCTGTGATGGGCTGTGAATGTTTTTAAAGCTGTCACTTCCCTGTGGCCCAGGGAGGGCGTATCTCCCTGTATCTCCCTTCGTGCGGGCGAGTAAAAGGAATGAGCTCCCTGTTTTAGAGCCGTCCCACTTAGTCATCTAATTAGTCGCCGTAGGCATTTTTTAAAGATGTAAGGTGGCTTTTATTATAGGACGAAATAGAGATTACACGTGACCGAGGTTAAAAAAAAAAGAAAGAATACTATTAAAGCCCTTTCTAAAAGGTCACAGGCTGCGCAGTCGAACTGTCCGCCTGTGTGCCGTCAACAGTAAGTAGGGATCTGCCTGTTAATATTTAGAGAAAGTTATGTCACCGGATCTCCCAGGGCCCAGGCCGCGGTGGGCAGGGCGAGCCTGGGGCGGCACCCGCAGGGCGAAGGGGTGGGCACGTCGGTAAAACACTTTAGTTAGGAAGGTGACGGTGACCGCTTGGTGGTTTTGCTTTAGTTTTTTTTTTCTTTTAAGAATTCCAAACGTCTGTTGGTTTATGTGATTTCAGTGTAAGTTGAGCGAGACCGAGATGAATTTCTCATTTTCACGTTTCCAAGCCAGATTGACTTTTGCTTTTGGGAAAAAAAAAACAAAACTAAAAAACCCAAGCCACGCCCCGCTGTTAGCTGGGATGTGGGAGCCAGGAGCGCCTGAGGGATGTTTGACCCTCCCCGCCCTCCATCCAAGGGCGAGGAATTGGAGGTCCCGAAAGGTTAAGGGACTTGCCCAAGGTCAGACCCAGAGCATCTGCCTCCCCATCAGTGTCGCCTCCGCCCAGGGCTGCTCCCGTCTCCTCGGAGGAGCGGGGGCTGCGTTCCCGAGTGAGCCTTCCGCAGACTGCTCTCCCCGTGCTGCCTCTCCCTTCCTCCTTCCTCGCCCTGCTCCTCCCCCCGCTCACGTCTCTCCCTCTGCACCCCCCCCCTCCCCCCCACAGACATCGCCATCGCCGCTCCCTACGGGGGTGAAGATCAAAAAGGGATCGTGTACATTTTCAACGGGAGACCCACGGGCTTGAACGCGGCGCCTTCCCAGGTCCTGGAGGGGAGGTGGGCCGCGCAGAGCATGCCGCCCAGCTTCGGCTACTCCATGAAGGGAGCCACGGACATCGACCGGAACGGGTACCCAGGTGGGGCTCGCTGAGCGCTCAGAGGTGCTTGGCCCGGAGCACAGGGTCCCTGTGCTGTGTGGATGCCGTGGGTTCGTTCAGTCCGGGGTGTCACGTGCCGGTTGGGCCCCCACGGGTGTTTGCGGGGCTGCTCTCATGACCCCGGGGGGCACTGAAGGAAAGGCAGCTGGATTTCCCGGGCGTTTCCAGAAACACCGCAGACTCCGAGCTTCCTGCACTGAAGCCTGTAAGGAAGTGGCAGAGACGTGACACGCGAGCGAAACGCTCCTTTTGCGTTTTTGAACGTTAGCCATCCTTCTTTGTTTTAAAAAATGTAACTGTATTTTATTGATTTCAGAGAGGAAGGGAGACGGGGAGAGAGAGGGAAACATCAGTGAGGAGAGAGAATCATGGGTCGGCGGCCTCCTGCACGCCCCACGCTGGGGATCGAGCCCGCAACCCGGGCCTGTGCCCTTGACCGGAATCGAACCCGGGACCCTTCAGTCCACAGGCCGACGCTCTGTCCACTGAGCCACACCGGCCAGGGCCTCTTTCAGTTTTCAGTGATCTAACTTTGTTTTTATATATATATATAAAATTGATTTTCACAGAGAGGAAGGGAGAGGGAGAGAGAGTTAGAAACATTGATGACAGAGACATCGATCAGCTGCCTCCTGCACACCCCCCACTGGGGATGTGCCCGCAACCCAGGTCCATGCCCTTGACCGGAATCGAACCCGGGACCCTTCAGTCCGCAGGCCGACGCTCTATCCACTGAGCTACACCGGCCAGGGCCTTTTTCGGTTTTCAGTGATCTAACATTTTTGTGGACCTGACTACTCACTGTGATTTTTAACAATACGTGATTTCGTGCAGTTATCTGAAGAAGGAGCGCTTCCTCAGCTCGGAGAGGGCCCACGTAGCCCACTGGCTTGAGCCAGTAGAGAAAGGGGGTCTTTTTTCTGGCTCACGGGGACGTTGGAGTTACCCAGATGGACCGAGGATTAGGATGGCCTGTTCTTCGAACGAAATGCAGTGCAGAAATGTAACGGCCTCTGTGGTGGGGCAGGTCAGGGGAGCTCAGTGGGCAAACCGTTGAGGTGCTCGGAGCAACAGGACAGGAAGTTGATTCTCATCTCTGACTTGTTCGTGCGAGAATTTTCTGGTTTTAAGTGCAGTGTGTTTATAGAACTTCTAGAAAATACAGCAGAACATATTTCGCAATCTTTTTTCCAGTGCATTCATACACGTTTATGAACAGAGTAGGATTAGGCTTTATGCACTCTTAATAGCCTATTTTATTCACTTAAAGTATCAGAAATGTTTCCCCATGTTGTTGACTTTTCTTCAAAAACATGAATTTCGTATTTTTCATTTTATCAAATGACTGTATCGTATTGTATTTATTTTGGGGGATTTATAGTCTTGTATATAATTTTGGTGTGTATACACCTTATTTAAAATTTTTTAATTTTTTTTATTATTAGACAAAGTTTTAGAATTGTTTTGTCGAAGGTAAGCACGGTGTTTTCCTCAGGTTTGCTGATGCGCATTATCAGGCTACAGTCCCACTCCCTCTAAAGGCAGGTTTGCCACTTTTTAAACCGCTTACAGCAGCGAGTGAGGGTCCTTTTCTCACATTTGTTCCCATGTTGAGTGCCGTCTTTGTTCCCTGTAGAGTCACTTTATGTGACGGGTGGAAAATGTCATTTTGTCTTAACTTTGCGTTTTTGGCTATTAGTGAGGGTGTTTTGTTCATTTGCATCTATTTACTTTTGTGAATTTCTTTTTTTGCATCTTTTTTTTCTCTGTTTTATTGGGATGTTTTTCTTTCATTCATTTTTTTAAGTTGTGGCAGGTGCCTTAAAATAGCATGTTTTAGGCTATTAACTAAAACAAAAATAGGTTTACAGGTGTTCGTATGGAAAATAATAACTCTACATAATAAAAGCCTCATATGCTCAGTGTCCAGTTGTCTGGTCGGCCATTCAGCCAATCAAAGCGTAAGATGCTAATGATATGCTAAGGCCGCTCAACTGCTCGCTATGATGTGCACTGACCACCAGGGGGCAGGCAGTCGACTGGTCGACCAATCACTATGACGTGCACTGACCATCAGGGGGCAGGTGCTCCGACTGGTAGGTTAGCTTGCTGCTGGGGTCTGGCTGATCAGGACTGAGTGCGATGGGCCGGACACGCCCTGGAGCCCTCCTGTGGTCCCTCCCCAGCTGGCCAACCTCCCGTGACCCTCCCCGGCCCCGATTGTGCACCGGTGGGGTCCCTCGGCCTGGCCTGCGCCCTCTCGCAATCTGGGACCCCTCGGGGGATGTCAGAGAGCCAGTTTGGGCCCGATCCTGCAGGCCAGGCCTGCAGATTCGTGCACCGAGCCTCTAGCAATAAATAATAGTATTTGAATAAACTCTGTGCTTCCTATGCACATAGCTGTACACCCACTGTTTTCTGCCCCCATATATTTCTTAGTCTATCACGTCTGCTTTTGGAGGCATACAGACGTTCTTAGTTTTTTTGTAATACACGCTTCCTGTCTTTATGTTTTGGTTTTCACGTACTGTTTTGCCTGGAAGGGGCTTCCTCGGGCCTAGCATGGTTATACAGAGACAGAGCCCCCTGACAGCATTTTTTTTCCTAAGTGTGAGTCCTTTTTACCTCCTCCATGTGAAAACGGATGCGTTCTGTCTGTGCTGAGGTGAGTGCTGCCTGCTGTCAGTTCCAGGTATTCTGCATATAGGTGATGTGCTTTTTGGTTTGGGTTAAAAAAGTAAAAGGACCCACAGGCATCCACACAGAGTTTCCCTTGGTGGTCCGTGTGTGGGGTCGTGCCCCCCACTTGGCTGGTTTTACTAAGTGCCCCCGAGAAGGCTGTCTGGAAGACGCGTATGAGGAGCGTTTGCTGTCGGTGGTGGCTCCTTTCGAAAGTTCAGGTTCTGGCCTTTTAAAGGTTATGCTCACCCTCCTGACGAAGGTAGATTTGAGACTGCGTTTACATCTTGACTGTATGTATGGGAAGCTGCGTGGAATGGTATGTGAATTTTAAAAAATCCCTGTCCTCGCTGTTACTGACACTCTTTTCTACTCTCTTTTAAGACTTGATTGTGGGAGCTTTCGGCGTGGACAGAGCGGTGTTATACCGGTGAGCATCTTCCCGTAGCTGCTGCCGTTCCGAATTAACTGGACATTATATTCTAGTTATCTTATAGTTAAGTCCCAGCGTTTTAACTTCAGCCTAATTTTCTGGAAGCGACGGTACAGTTTGTCTTTCTATTTGAGGCTCACTGTAGGCAAGCAGAGTGTGGAGCAGGAGAGTCCCCCAGTGGAGAGAGCTGTGGATGCTTTTAATTTCGGACAGCATGCAGGCTCTCCCCCGTAGTTCTTGCAGTCATGTCTAGAGCGTCACCTGCCTTTGAAGCGTCCCCCCAAATGATAGGACTTGACGTTCCCCGCCCAGAGGCGGGAACTAACGTGGAGTTTGTGCGTAGCGTTCTGACCGCAGAGGCCGCGTGGGATGACGTCCGGGACCCCAACATGACTGTGGTCTCGGGCACCGTGTCCTCACGCAGACGGCGTGTCCTCACGCAGACGGCGTGTCCTCGGCCGGTGATTGGGACAGCGCAGGCCCGAGCGGCTGCATTTCTGGACAGAGTTTAAATCTGTGCCTCTGTTTCAGTTTTTATTTTATTTATTATTAGTTCTTAAAATATATATTTTATTGATTTCAGAGAGGGAGGGAGAGAGAGAGAGAAACATCGATGATGAGAGAGAATCATGGATCGGCTGCCTCCTGCACGCCCCACACTGGGGATGGAGCCCACAACCCAGGCCTGTGCCCTGACCGGGAATCGAACCCTGACCTCCTGGTTCACAGGTCGATGCTCAACCACTGAGCCCCGCCGTCCAGGCTCTGTTTCAGTTTTTAAAATGGCTGTTAATGAAGTAAAACATGCAGGGGATAAACATTCAAATAATATAAAAAGGGCATATGATAAAGTCTCTTCTCAGACTAGTTATCAGTGTATTCGTGTATACAATCAGAAACGCACGAGGCGTTAAAATAATAGTGTGTGTGCGCGTGTGCGCTCACGCATCCTTTGTACACTGTGGGTATTTTCCGTGTCGCACCGACGTTACACGTGGCGTGTGTCTTAGATCCTCCCTCCGTAACAGCACGGACGGCGCACGGCCCTCGTTCCCCGCCGCGTGCGTGTGTGAGGTCCGTAGCGCACGGCTGGCGGAACCGTTCTGCTTCATGGGCAGAGTTGGGCGAGTTTGGCCGACGTCCCACGTCGCCTGGGCCCGAGGACTTGCTGGTCATGGGACTCGCCTGCCAGAATCCGGGCAGCCCCGGGCGGCGGGGACAGCGGTCATTCGCTCTGAGGTTTTGTTCTGGTCTTTTCTCTGCCCTGTGAGCGAGTGTGAACCCGAACTGCTCCGTCAGCCCAACACTGTAAACAGCTGCTGCATTTTCCTCACTTCCTCTCCCTCTCTCTCTCTCTCTCTCTCTCTCTCTCTCTCTCTCTCTCTTCCCCCCTCCCCCTAGAGCCAGGCCGGTCATCACTGTCCATGCTGGCCTCGAAGTCTACCCGAGCATTTTAAACCAAGACAACAAGACCTGCCCACTCCCTGGGACAGACCTTAAAGTTTCCTGGTAAGAGCACTAGCTTACGTCGCGATTAGTATAGCTGTTAATTCTGATTTGTGGGTCAGTGACGATAAAAGCAACTGAGAATGAGGGCCGGGGGTGAAATAGCGCCAGCGCAGATTTCCTTTGTCTGCTCTCTCATCGCGTCGCAGATTGGGTTATAGAAACGTCGTTCCGGAAAGGGACGTAGAAAGCTCTAGAAGTACGTTAAAAACTAAAGCGTGTATACGTGTGTGTGTGTGTGTGTGTGTGTGTTTCCTTCATTAATTCATTGTTTTAACTTGTGGTAGGTTATCAAATATATATATGTTCGATTTTAGAGAGAGGAAGGAAGAGGGAGAGAGACAAACATCCGTGACGAGAGAGAATCGTGGATCGGCTGCCGCCTGCACGCCACACACGGGGGATCGAACCCGCAACCCGGGCCTGTGCCCCGACCAGGAATCAAACTGACCTCCTGGTTCC
Source organism: Corynorhinus townsendii (assembly GCA_026230045.1). Taxonomy (NCBI): domain Eukaryota; kingdom Metazoa; phylum Chordata; class Mammalia; order Chiroptera; family Vespertilionidae; genus Corynorhinus; species Corynorhinus townsendii. The sequence goes on from JAPDVU010000005.1 coordinate 1,218,748, forward strand.
AAACTGTGACCTAGGTTAACGCTCAACCCCTGAGCCATCCCAGCCTGGCCAACAACTAATGTAGTTTTTTTAAATGACGCGTGCTCAGCGAACGTACTGAAAAAGGAGGAAAAGCTGATAAGCTCTCAGAATTCATGTATGTTTAATTCTAAGAAAGACCACGGACATTTTACTTTTTAAAAGGTCTGATCTTTTTCAGATTCCATATCTGTGAGTGGCTGTATGAAAAAATATTAGTTTGCTCTAATATACCAGTCTCCCGCTTGTTCCTTTACTAGTTTTTAAAGAAAAAAAAATATTCTAAAAAATGTAATGTGTGAATTCTTCTATACTGTGGCGTTTCTCAAGTCTCCATATTTTTATGCTATTCTTTTTTTTTTTCTCTTAAGTAAAGCTTCATAGAGAGGCTTGGCCAGGTATTTTTATGCTATTCTATACTGCATGATGTTGCTATATTTTCATTCTGCTTGTGTTTGTAATTAAGGTGTTTTCCTTTAAGCTGGCACATTTTGCTTTAAAACGTTTTAAGATAAAATGGAGAAGCCAGTCTTTCTCCCACCCGTCAGAACAGATAGAACTTAGTGCTGAGAGACCCTGACCCCCGTGCAGTTAAGTCGCCCCGAGTGCCCCGCGTTGGGACACACCCCGGCTGCCGGCCCAGAGGCCAGAGCCCGGAGCGGTGACGGGAGCGCGGCTGACCTGGACAACTTGGTCTCCGAAGCGCCGACGGGGGCGGAGCTCGGGGCTCGCCGCAGCTGGGGGAGCGTCGGGGGTTTCCGACGGAACGGGACGCGGCTTTCCGTGGGACGGGTCCCCCGTTTCCACTTGTCACCGGGTCTCACACGCGGGCGGAGTGAGCAGATTCTTCCCGTTCCCCACGAGCAGACGGTGAAGGGAGGCTACGTTACGGAGGCTGAGCGCGGCTTGTGCCTTGTTCCACGGGTTCAGTGCAACATTCAGACAGACAGACAGACAGGCAGCTTCGCAGCGAGAACTGTGTGTGAGACGTGAGGTTTGCGTGACACGGAAGCACGCCTGACCCGAGTGACGGGACGCGTGTCCTTGTATTTCCCACAGCTTCAACGTCAGGTTCTGCTTGCGGGCGGACGGCAAAGGAGCGCTTCCTGCGAAGCTGAGTAAGTGTCCGTGGGCGGCAGGCGCGCCGCGCACAGCGGGGGGGGAGGGGGGGTGCCGACTGCCGCGCCCGGGAGTGCTCGGCGCCAGGCCCCGTGGCAGCCGCTGCCGGTGTGGGAACTCGCCGCTCGGAAACAGGCCACCTGTTCGCTGCGCTGGAGCCGTGGCCGCTGAGCCTGCCCGCGGCCCTCCAGCCCGGCGCTGCCTGTGCAAGCGCCAGGGGACCCGTCGATGGCCCGTGACCCGGGGGCTCCTGCCAACTTGGTCTTAGGCCTCGGGGGAGCCCCGCTGGCTCTGAACTGGAGGTGGTTTAGGAGAGCGGGGAGGAGACGCCCTCTGGGCCACTGGATGGTGTGTGCGATGGTGCTGGTGCGTGTGGTGGTGCGTGTGGTGGTACTGGTGCGTGTGCTGGTGCATGTGGTGCTGGTGCGTGTGGTGGTGCGTGTGGTGGTGCGTGTGGTGGTGCTGGTGCATGTGGTGGTGCTGGTGCGTGTGGTGGTACGTGTGCTGGTGTGTGTGGTGGTGCTAGTACGTGTTCTGGTGTGTGTGGTGGTGCTGGTGCGTGTGCTGGTGCGTGTGCTGGTGCGTGTGGTGGTGCTGGTGCATGTGGTGGTGCATGTGGTGGTGCTGGTGCATGTGGTGGTGCTGGTGTGTGGGGTGGTGTTGGTTGCGTGGGGTGGTGTGTGTGCTGGTGCATGTGCTGATGCGTGTGGTGGTGCTAATGCGTGCGGTGGTGCAAGGGAGGCAAGCCCTGGGGGGGTGAGAGGCGGCTCCCCGCAGAGGAGACTGCGTGTCAGGGCCGCAGGAAGGCGTGCCTGCTGTGTGAGAGACAGCACGGAGGGCAGGGGGTGGACGGAGCAGGACTGGAAGCGGAATAGCCCCGGGTTTCCACCCAAATTGGACCTGAAGTCCGCCTTCGGAGACACTTGGAGACGCTGTGGCTGTGGAGGCCCGCACGCTCCCCTCCATGGCAGGCGCTCCTTAGAGCCCGAGCCTGGAAGCGCCCCCTAAAGCTGGCTTCGTGCCGGGGCTGCACAGTCGCCTGCAGGTGATGCGTGACCCGAACCGCTGCGTGTGGCCGCGTGCTGCGTGACGCCAGCGCCCTTTCATGGAAGGCGGTCGTCCGTGCTCCCGCCCAGAGAGCTGTTAGTTGGCACTAAACACTTGTCTGTCTGGGTCACGCATCGCCTGAGAGGGACAGGCTCAGGGATGGTGTGGGACAGTCGCTCGGGGAGGTGGGAGTGGTGAGGGACGCACGCTGCTCGCTCATGGCAGCGTTCACTCTGGTGGAGAGGGTGCCTCTTGGTCGCCATCAGGGGAGCCTGCTGCCTGCACTCCCGGGAGCGTCATTGCGTGTCGTTTACACGGAGTTCAGCCGGGACTCCCTCCCCTTGAGCTGTTACTCTGATGCGGAAGGGAGGTGTCCCTCTGCCTGAGGGCTGCTTCACTGCCTCAGGATCTGGTGCCTGAGTCACTCTGACCCGATCCAATCCCGGGAATAGTTGGGTGGATTATGTCGTTAATTGTGGCACGTTTATTCGGAGTGAATCGGTGTGGTCTCACCACGGAGCGTAGCATCCCGAGTGAGCCGGGAGGGGCATCTGTGCATGAGCCAGGCGGGGGGGGGGGGGGGGGTGGAGGGGCGGGGGTTGTTGTCCGCGGGGCCGCGCCTGGAGGGTGTTGTCCATGGGGGCGGGGGGGGGTGTTGTCCGCGGGGGGGGGGGGAGTGTTGTCCATGGGGCGGGGGAGGGGGGTGTTGTCCGCGGGGCCGCGGGGGGGGATGTTGTCCACGGGGCCGGGGTGGGGGGGGTTGTCTGCGGGGCCGTGTTGGTTATAAACCTTTGGTTTGTGTAGACTTCCAGGTGGAGCTTCTTTTGGATAAACTCAAGCAAAAGGGAGCAATTCGCCGAGCACTGTTTCTTCATAACAGGTCCCCGGGCCACCCCAAGAACATGACCGTCTCCAGGGGGGGCCGGATGCAGTGCGAGGAGCTGGTGGCGTACCTGCGGGTGAGAGCCCTCTCCCTCTGCTGTCTTTCCTCCTCTCCTGTTGTTTTTCTTCTCATCCGGGCGATTTTCACATTCCGTACATTTCCGTGCATTAAGTCCACAGGAAGGTGCGCGTGAGGAAGTGTGGCTCTTTAAAACGTCCGATAGCGGCCTCCTCCTCCTGGGAGACCGCATACTCCCGAGCGCCATCCCGCAACACAGTCTGTGGGATGCGGGGCCCACCCTCCTGAGGGCATGCGTGGCTTTACTGGCCTCCCTCAAGAAACAAGAAAACTCTTATGTAAACCACCTGACTTGACACTTAGAGATGCTAGAACAAGAACAAGAACAGCAAGCAAAGCCGGAGTGCATCGGAGAAAGGAAACAGTGAAGATCAGAGCAGAAAGGAACGAAACAGTCTGAAAAACACGCACAAGCCCAGCCGTGTGGCTCGGTGTTTGAGCGTCCACCCAGGCACAAGGGGGGCCGGTTCGATTCCCGGTCAGGGCACAGGCCCCGCGTTGTGGGCACGATCCCCAGTGGGGGGCGTGCAGGAGGCAGCCCATCCGTGCTTCTCCTCATGGATGTTGTATCTCTCTCCCTCTCTTTCCAAAATAAAAATAAAAGAAGCCCTAAAGGTTCCACCAAAAACTACCAGAACTGATAAATGAATTCAGTTAAAGCAGCAGGATACCGAGTGAGTACCCAGAAATCAGCTGCATCTTTATACATTAATAATAGACTATCAGAAAGGGAAGCTCAGAGGACAGTCACATTTACAATTGCACCAAAACCCCACAGCCACCCGGAATAAATCTAACCAAGGATGTAAAATCCTGTATCGGAAAACTGTAAGGCATGAAAGAGAAAGAGGGGAGATGCAGACGCGGGGAAGCGTGTACGGTGGCCATGAGAACGCGGCCAGTGGCGGGTGGATAAGGCGTCTGGCTACGGATCCCAAGGTTCCAACCAGAGTATTGAAACGGAAGGAAGCAAATCAGAATATTTTTATTTATTTTTATTTTATTTTTTATTGATTTTTTTTTACAGAGAGGAAGGGAGAGGGATAGAGAGTTAGAAACATCGATGAGAGAGAAACATCGATTCAGCTGCCTCCTGCACGCCCCCGACTAGGGATCGAGCCCACAACCCAGGCATGTGCCCTTGACCGGAATCGAACCTGGGACCTTTCAGTCCGCAGGCTGACGCTCTAGCCACTGAGCCAAACCGGTTTCGGCTGTATGACCTAATTTTTAAATGGACAGGAAAAGCACACTCAGGAACATGCTGTTCAGGGACACGTACACGGTACCAGCGGCTGCAGGCAGGCATGGGGATGGGGCCTTAGCTCAGGACGGTGGTCACTCGGGGAAGGCAGAGGGATGAGGCGCTCCAGAAAGGACCACGGGGGTAGCTGACGCGATGGCAGTGATGTTCCGGTTCCAGTATTGAACGTGTGTTTTTATTTATTTTAGAGAGAGGAAGGCGAGGGGGAGAGAGAGGAGCATCAGTGGGAGAGAAACACCACTGATCGGCTGCCTCCTGCAGGCCCCACACGGGGAACTGAGCCCGCAGCCCGGGCGTGTGCCCTGACCGGGAATCAGACCAGTGACTTCTTGGATCCTAGGCCGACGCTCAGCCGCTGAGCCACACAGGCCGGGGTGGGCGTGTATTTGAGGGCTCGTTTTATTAACACGCTTCGTACGTTGGCGTGTGAATCAAACAGTCGCATTGCGATGGTAAATTGATGGTGTCCTCCGTGAACAGTAGCCATTTGGATGTTTTTTTCCCTGATCAGCACCCACTTACAGAGGGCTTGGGTGGACTGGGACCCAGATGAGTCACGCAGCTGGCTGTGTATTCTGCACTCAGGGTCTCTCCGGGGAGTTGGACATCCTCATTAACGCGCGGCTTCTCTGTCTTTAGGACGAATCTGAGTTTAGAGACAAGCTCACTCCGATCACCGTGTTCATGGAGTACCGGTTGGACTACAGGACGGCGGCCGACGCCACGGGCCTGCGGCCCATCCTCAACCAGTTCACGCCCGCCAACCTCAGTCGGCAGGTACCGCGCCTTCTCTCTCGGCTTATCCCGAGTCGTACACGTTACTTTCTCGATGGTCTTGCCGTCCGTATTTTAAATTGGCACAAGGGATTGCTTTTACAACCTTGGGATTTCAGTCAAAGAAGTAAAAGGGGAAGGACTCAAGTTAGAGACGTTGAAAGCCACTTAGAACTCCGATACGGAGGGAAAGGTGGGCTCACGTGAAACAGTTAAATAATTCAAGGAAAACAACAAAACGCCAGTTTACGTAGTATTTTAGTATTTTGCTGAACAGGTTTAATACCTGTTTTGTCTTCGTTTTAATTTAAAAAAATACACACACACACATAGATATGTGTATAGTACTTTCTTTTCATAAAACCTTTAGCGATAAAACGTCATACAGGCTGTATCACAGTATTTTTAGAAAATGTTATGTAAAAACCATGTATTCAGATATTATAATTGCATTTCCCATTTCTTCCTCTTTTGATTGCATGTTCATATTTTAAGGTTAATACTTCTTCTTTTATAGGATTCTTTACCCTACATTTTGGTTGTTATTTCTTCTTTGTCTAACACACTAACATCTCAAATGCTCTTTTTAAAAAAATACGTTTTTATTGATTTCAGAAAGAAAGGGAGAGGGAGAAAGATGGAAATACCAATGATGAGAGAGAATCATGGATCGGCTGCCTCCTGCACCCCCACACTGGGGATCGAGCCCGCAACCCGGGCTGTGCCCTGACCAGCAATCGAACGGTGACCTCCTGGTTCGTGGGTCAGTGCTCAACCACTGAGCCACGATGGCTGGGCTCAAATAATCTTTGTGTGTGGTTTGATAAAACTATACATGGTAGACGTGTGAGGCAAATTAAAATATATTCTAACATGCTGTGTATTAAAATCCAAAGTCTTCTGTGATTTGTATGTTTTAACGATGTTTATATTTTATTTTGCATGTGGATACTTAGAAAATGTGTGCGACTAGGATGGTTTCCGTCCTTGCTCCACGTGGCTGTGCACGCTGGACTCCTGGTTCCCCGTGGCTGTCCCCCGCTGTCCCCGTGGCTGCCCCCTTGGCTGTCCCCGTGGCTGTTCCAGTGGCTGTTCCCCATGGCTGTCCCCGTGGCTGTTCCTTGTGGCTGTTCACCGTGGATGTCCCCATGGCTGTTCCCTGTAGCTGTTCCCTGTACCCGTTCCCGTGGCTGTTGCCTGTACCTGTTCCCTGTACCTGTTCCCGTGGCTGTTGCCTGTACCTGTTCCCTGTACCTGTTCCCGTGGCTGTTCCCTGTACCTGTTCCCTGTGCCTGTTCCCTGCGCCTGTTCCTGCGCCTGTTCCTGTGGCTGTTCCCGTGGCTATTCCCTGTATCTGTTCATGTGGCTGTTCCCGTGGCTTGCTCTCTGAACTGCCCCTCTGTCCCCTCCTTCCTTCACACTCCGCAGCCGCGTTTCCCTGATGCTGGCAGCACCGTAGTCTGATGAGAAACGCTAGGAGTTTATTTTGCCTAAGATCACACACCTTAGCTAGCAGCCGCTGAGCCCTCATTTGTTTTTTTATTTTTACTGATTTCAGAGAGGAAGGGAGAGGGAGGCAGATAGAAACATCCATGATGGTCAGCTGCCTCCTGCACGCCCCACACTGGGGACGGAGCCTGCAACCCGGCCTGTGCCCTGACCGGGCATCGAGCCGTGACCTCCTGCTCTATAGTTTGAGGCTCAATCACCGAGCCACGCTGGCCTGGCTGACCCCTCATTTTTGACTGTCACTTCCTCTTCCACGTGACACTTCATCCCCAATCGTAACAGCTCAGCTGGAGGTGGAGCGAACAGCGTCCCCCCGGTCGTCTCAGGTCCGAGTCCTTTCCTCCGTGCCATCCCTGGCCGTTCGCTGACCCGTGCGTGGAAAGGAAGTAGCCGCGAGTCCTGTCTGTCAGCATGCGAAGAAGTTGACGAATCCATGTACATGTATATATGTGTGCACACGCGTGTTCACGCGCTCCGCGTGTAGTTGGACATGCCCTGCAGGTGTGACCCGCACCGCGCTCTCCCCGCGCAGGTGGCATACAGGCTCCTCTCTCCTAGGCTCACATTCTCCTGGACTGCGGCGAAGACAACGTCTGCAAACCCAAGCTGGAGGTCTCCGTGGACAGGTGAGGCCTGGCTGCCGTGCACAGTCACAGGGCGGCAGGTGGAGGGGCCCCTCCTGCCCCAGTGGCAGTGTGTCTGCGTGAGAACTAGTTACACGGGAGGGTGCTGCGTGATTGCTTATGACGGCCAGGCTGTCGATACCGAGCGTCAGAGCAGCGGGCGCCGGGTCCTCGCCAGCTGTGTAGGCGACAGGCCTGGTCCCAGCCCCCACTGGGTCCTGTAAGAGGGCCACCACGTCCTCTTACGATGCCTTGCATCATGGGCCTCCCCCTGACGGAAGGAGTCCCATCACATTTGCTCGAGACATAACCCACAAAGCCTTCTTGTGAGAATCGGGACAGAGGAGCAGTTCAGTTTCTTCCTAAAATCAGAGACCTAGCACGCACAGGAGACATAAAGTGGCGTCCGCGATGGATGTGCGCGGCGGGGATGGGCTGTGGCGTCCGCCCTGCTCTGCGCCGCGTGCCCGTCTGTTTCCTGTGGAGCTGGGCCGTCGTGTAAACGCCCCGGGACGCTGGGAGGGGGTCGGTGCTGCCGTCTGCGTGCCCGTGTCCTGTCCCGTGGACGGCCGCGCTGCCCCACGCAGCCAGTTTGATGGTCGGGCCCGTGTTGCCCCGCAGAGACCAGAAGAAGATCTACATCGGGGACGACAACCCGCTGACCCTCATGGTGAAGGCGCAGAACCAGGGTGAAGGCGCCTACGAGGCGGAGCTCACCGTGGCCCTCCCCCCGCAGGCGGACTTCATCGGCGTAGTCCGCAACAGCGAGGTAGGCGCGGCCTCAGTGACCCAGGGTGCCCTGGGTCTCCGTGCCCCGGGAGCTCCCCGTGCAGTGCGTGCCCGCCCAAGCCCGCCCCCCGAGGCTGCACGGCCAGCCGGCGTGCCTGTCCCCCGTCCCCTGGCCGGCTCCTGCCTGCGTCGGGCTTTGGCAGAGCCCGGTGAGCATGGCTCGCCGAGAGCCCAGAACCCGTCGGGCGTAGGGTGCCCCGGCCTGGCCTTCGGACTCGGGCGTTCAGGGGCTGGGCTTGCGTGCCCACGTCCAGGACCTGCCAGAAGGGCGTCCGCTCGTGCGCGTGGCCGCCGCCGCCGCCGCGCACACCTGGCCCCTGCCCGCCCCGCCCGTGTGCTCAGAGGCGTGCGCTTGCCTGTCCAGCAGGAACGCGAGTGTCCGGCTGCGCGACGCTGTCTAGGGACTGTTAGTCCCACGGTTTCTGCTTTCTCCCTCTTTCCTCTTTTCGGCACGAACGCCTTTTGCTTACCGTCCGTCCCCCTGTCTGTCCCAGGCTCTGGCGAGACTTTCCTGCGCGTTTAAGACAGAAAACCAGACCCGCCAGGTGGTGTGTGACCTGGGGAATCCCATGAAGGCTGGCACCCAGGTGAGGCGATTTAATTCCAGGCGAGGGTTTATCTTCCAAAGAAAGCAGCACTGCCCTCCCGCCCTCCGCCCCCGGGGCTTTGTCTGCGGTCCATTTTTAAACAAACACCTCACAGTGGTGCCTTCCCACGGGTTTGGACTTCGAGGGCCACGGCTGGCAGGTGCTCGAACCACTGAGCCGTCGGCCAGGGGCTCCCGTGTATGCAACACGGCGTGTCGTTAACGGGTGGGGCGTGCCGTCACTTTCTCCCTGTTCCTCCATCTCTGGCTCTCCCGCTCACGGCTCCTTCAGTCCAGCCCGCTCCAGGTTATTCCCAGCGGCCCGCTCCGGCCGTGGGAAGTGGGGGGCAGTTTGAAGAAAGGCCTTTTCACGTGTCATTTACATGAGCCCCCCCGCCCGCCCCTGGAGCCGGCGTCCTCTCCTCTCGTAACGTTCCCACCTGCGGATGTCGGGGGGCTTGGTGTGGAGCGCTGGGAGCCGTGGGGGGAGTGCGGGGCTGGCCCTGCCCGCGTCTCCGGAGTCCACTCCCGCGTCGGGAACCGCCCCCTCCGTCCTGCCCCGTGGCACAACGCAGGGTTCGCTTCCCGCAGGCACCTCCCGGGGCCTAGCTCTTTCCTTGCCCCGGATGAACAAACCCCGGCTCTCTCGTTCTGGGGGCGGTGGATGCGTATTCCAAGGAGGGAGAACTGTCACTGAGAACTGTGGTTCCCTAGACCCCATCACGGGCTGGCCCAGGCGCCCTCCCAGAGGTTTGCTGGGAAGAGCCAATGTAATGACCCTGGGTAAGACACCTCCAGGTTCTCGCAAGCGCAGGAAAACGCCATTGGGACATTCCTTTTTATTGGACGTGGAACTGTCACTGATCGGACCTGATCTGACTGACACCCCCCCCTGCCCCCCCCCCCCCCCCCCGTCCCCGTCAGCTCCTCGCCGGCCTCCGCTTCAGTGTGCACCAGCAGTCAGAGATGGACACGTCGGTGAAGTTCGACTTGCAGATCCGAAGGTAGAGCGCGGGCTTCCCTCGTGTTTAATTGAGGTGATGGGGTGACCGAGAACCACCTTTCCAACTAGTCACTGTTGAGGAGATGTTCGTTAGGAACGGTATCTACCTTAATAGGCAGTAGAATAGGCTGACCCTTCGTCACCTGACTACGCCCTTTCAAACCGTTGTGTAGCCCCTAAGAACGACTTTGTCCGTTTGAGTTTCTGTGAATTTTTTAGCGTGTTAAGTATTACAAATAGTAGTACATGTGTCTCCTTTTTTCCCCCCCATGGACCTCCCCCCATGTCCGTTTGAGTCCATACAACAAGACTTAGGAGTTAAGTAAAACTTGGAATTAAATGCTCACGAAAACGACGGACTTGTATGTTTTTCATTCCTTGGTCGCTTGGAATGTGCTCGTCCCGGGCATCCCTGCCTCGGCACCCCCGCCATCGTGGTGGGCAGGGTGCCAGTTCGGCCCTGAGGGCGCTTTTCTCTTCCAGCTCCAATCTGTTCGACAGACTCAGCCCGGTGGTGTCGCACAGCGTGGACCTGGCGGTGCTGGCGGCTGTGGAGATCAGAGGGTCAGTGGCTGCCGAGCAGCGTCGCGCACTCTCCCGGGTGAAGCTGCTTAGGAAGTGGTTTGGTAGCCTCCACCTGGGCCCGTTTCCCCCGCGTTTTAGAGAGCGTGGGGATGGACAGAGAGAGACGGCGTCCCTGCGGGGCAGACACGTGGACGGTTGCCTCCCGCACGCACCTCAGCCGGGGGCCAGGCATCCGACCTGCAAGCCAGGTGCACGCCCTCGACGGGGATCCAACCCCTGAACCCCAGGGCGCAGGCCGGCGCGCTAACCGCTGACCCACACCAGCCGGGTTCCCTTTGGAAAGCCAGGCCTCGGCCCCTCGCCGCTTCCGGACGCAGGCCCAGCGCTTCCTGAAAGTCAGGTCTGGGGGAGGGTGGGAGGGAAAATAAATAAAATAATAACGCTAGGTCTGCTTTTCTCCCTCGGGGGGCAGGGCGCTCGGGAAGACGAACCGACTGTCCCTTTCTTTGATGTATATCCGGGGCGGGTTTTCCCTGGTCGTTTAGGGTCTCGAGTCCTGACCACGTCTTCCTCCCGATCCCCAACTGGGAGCACAAGGAGAACCCCGAGACCGAGGAGGACGTGGGGCCGGTGATCCAGCACATCTACGAGGTGCGGGGGGCGGGGGGCGGGGGGCGGGGCGTTCCGCGGGTCCCTCGGGGGCGCACAGAGGGGACCGGCGACGGCTGGAAAGACGCGTTTGTCTGGGTTTTACGGAAACTGCGCTGGTGTGACGCCGCCCTGGGTGGGGGGAGGGGGTGTGAATGGCGCCCTGACCGGTGTGGCTCAGTGGTTAGAGCGTTCCTCTTCGTTCGCCAAGTCGCTCCACGCGGCTGCAGAGCGCCCTCAGCGCCCGTGGTTGTCCAAAGCCCATGATGCTGCCTGAAGGGGAGCCACAGGCCCCGAGAAGCCTCACGGGGGCACTGCAGACCCGACTGGGCATGGGAATGCTGACAGCCAAGCCCCACGCCCGGTGTGGGCAGGACGAGCATTTCCCACGCCCTCTTGCATCAGCGACGTGCCCGCATCTTCCTCGCGGTTTCTGTTTTTACCCTGACCTCCCCCTGAGCTGACGCCGCGTTTGGTCCCTTTCGCGCAGTAACAGGCGTGCGGTGATCGGAGCGTCCCTAGGGAGACGCTCTGCTTCCGCTCCCGTGGCTGACCCCGGGCAGGCGGGCGGGGAAGGGCTGTGGGATGGAGCGGGGCCGGACCCAGGCTTCCCTCCGCCTCCCCCGCAGCTCCGGAACAGCGGCCCCAGCTCCTTCAGCAAGGCCATGCTGACCCTGCAGTGGCCCCACAAGTACCGCAACCGCACGCTGCTCTACACCCTCCAGTACGACGTGGACGGGCCCATGAACTGCACGGCCGACGCGGAGATCAACCCTCTGAGGATCAAGGTAGGGCCCGTGGCCGCTCCTCGCCCGGCGCGGTCCATCGCTTCTTCCCGGCACCGACCCAGGGAGTGCGTGAGATGAAACGGCTCTTTTCCCCCACAGCCCGCTCTGCAGGCAGGTCCTGGTTTCTCACAGAGCGCCGAGGGTGAGATGGTTGGTTTGCGAGGGCTCACTCTCTGGAGTGTCCTGGTGCGCCCTGTCTGTGGGGTGGTCCGTGACCTCTGGAGGCTCTCTCTCTCTTTTTTTTAATGTTGTTTTTATTGATTTTAGAGAAGGGAGAGGAAGAGGGAGAGAGCAATAGAAACATCAATGATAAGAGAGAATCGCCCTGACCGGTGTGGCTCAGTGGTTAGAGCGTCGGCCTGCGGACGGAAGGGTTCCAGGTTCGATTCCGGTCAAGGGCATAGACCTTGGTTGTGGGCACATCCCCAGTGGGGGGCGTGCAGGAGGCAGCTGATCAGTGTTTCTCCCTCATCGATGTTTCTAGCTCTCTCTCCCTCTCCCTTTTTCTCCGTAAAAAATCAATAAAATATATTTTAAAAAAAATGATGAGAGAGAATCATTGATCAGCTGCCTCCTGCACATCCCCGACTAGGGATCGAGCCCACCACCCAGGCATGTGCCCTTGACCGGAATCGAACCTGGGACCCTTCAGTCTGCAGGCCGATGCTCTATCCACTGAGCCACACCAGCCAGGGCTAAAGATACTCTTTTTAAATGTGAGCTGTGGAGAGAGAGAAACATCACGGATCGGCTGCCTCCTGCACGCCCCACACGGGGGGTGGAGCCCACAACCCAGGCCAGTGGCCTGACCGGGAATGGAGCGCTGACCTCCTGGTTTGGGGGTCAGTGCTCAACCCTCAGCCAGGCCGGCCGGGCTCAGGAGGTGTGAAGGGACGCAATCTGGCTTTGGTCCCCTCGCACTGTGATTTGTCCCCACGTGATACGGTGTCAGGGTGCTCTGTGGTTGCCATTTTGTCTTTGTGGAGAAGATGCCACGGTTCATGGCTGGTTCTCTGGATTAGGGCCCTAGACACGTGGTGTTTGTGGGATTCTGTCACTTTGGGGACAGCCCTCTCCCGCCCAGCACGCACGCGGCGCCCTGTGAACGTGCAGGCTCCTCCGGGGGCCTCGTCAGGTTCCGCTCCAGGCTGCGCAAGGGGCGGAGCTCAAGGCCAGGCCCAGGCGACCTCTGACACACTCAGGACGGGTCCTCCCTTCCTGTGCTTCCCGCACGTGTGCGAAGCCGCAGACTGCCCGTCACGCCATGTGCAGTCCCGTTTTAATGACCCCTGGCGGCGTGTGCGACACGGGGGGGGGTGGGAGCTGCTTTCCGTGACGACGTGTCACCGTTTGCTGTGTGGCCCCAGGTCTCCAGTTCGCAGCCGGCGGAGAAGAACGACAGCGTCGCCGGGCAGGGCGCGCGCGGCCACCTCGTCACCAGGCGGGACCTCGCCCAGAGCGAAGGCGGCGTCCACACGCTGGTGAGTGCCGCTCCGCGGCGAGCCCCGCAGACAGGGCAGGCGTCTCGGAAGCAGCAGCCGCTGTCTTCACGCCGCGCAGCCCTCCCTCCTCATCCCCGTCACCGGACGGCCGCTGTTCTTCGCAGGGCCCGTCGCTGCAGGTCGCTCGTGAGAGATCCGCTGCTCCGGCGTGCTTGTCGGTTCTCCGCCAACTCACCCCTTTCTTGGTCTCACCCTAATCTCTGAGGCTTTCGTGCAGAACAGCAGGAAAATCCCAGAGACCTCGGCAAAAACATAAGAATAATATTTGAAACTTGACGGTTCTGCGTGCCCGGCCGGCACGGCTCCGTGCTGGAGCGTCGACCTCTGAACCAGGAGGTCAAGGGCACATGCTCAGGTTGCCGGCTCCATCCCCAAGTAGGGGGCGTGCAGGAAGCAGCCGATCAAGGATTCTCTCTCACCATTGATGTTTCTCTCTCTCTCTCTCTCCTCTCTTCCTCTGAAAGCAATCATATCTAATAAAAGGGTAATATGCAAATTAACCGTCACTCCGTCACAACGGTGGCACCCAGTCCTCTCAGCCCGCCGGAGTCCCCCAGTCCCGGGGCGGAGGGGGGGCGGGGAGGCGGCCGCTGAGAGCAGGCAGCGTGAGCGGCCCGGCGGGACACGGACGGGCCTCTGGACAGGCCGGGGCGTGGAACACTTGCATCATTACAATGGCGATGCAGCGAGCGTTCCGCGCCTGGTCGTGGAGGGGTCTCTGGGCTGCGGAGGGCCCCTGGGCAGTGGGCGCGGAGCGGCCAGGCCCCGCGGAGAACTGCTGGTGCACGGATTCGTGTGCGGGGCTACTAGTAAAACTACGTTTTGAGAAGGCTGCAGCGGGGACGTGGCCTGGTCGTGTGACACCCCGACGTCCCGTTGGCAGGGCTGTGGGGTGGCCGAGTGCTTGAAGATCGTCTGCCAGGTGGGGCGCCTGGACCGCGGGAGGAGCGCCATCCTGTACGTGAGGTCGCTGCTGTGGACTCAGACCTTCATGAACGTGAGTGCAGGGGCACGGCCCCGAGCAGACGTCTGTCCCGTGTCCCAGAGAAAGACAAAAGCCCGACACGCCTGTCCCTTCCGCAGAAGGAGAACCAGAACCGCTCCTACTCCCTCAAGTCGTCCGCGTCCTTCAGCGTCATTGAGTTTCCCTACAAGAACCTCCCCATCGACGACATCTCCAACTCCACCGTGGTACGGCGCGGGCGCAGGCGCGGGCGAGCGGGCTTCGTGCCGTAGACGGGTTTCATTTCCTTTAGAACAGCTGAGGGTCATTCGGTCGGATTGTTAATTCGTTCAGTGGTTTACTCCCTCACCCCAGACACACGACAGCAGACACGCACACACACACACGACAGCAGACACGCACACAGGACAGCAGACACACACACACACGACAGCAGACAGACACACACATGACAGCAGACACACACATGACAGCACACACACACGACAGCAGACACACACACACGACAGCAGACATGCACACACACGATAGCAGACACACACGACAGCAGACACGCACACACGACACTAGACACGCACGCACACACACGACAGCAGACACACACACACACGACAGCAGACACACACACACGACAGTAGACACACACACACATGACAGCAGACACGCACACACACGACAGCAGACACGCACACACACGACAGCAGACACACACACACACACGACAGCAGACATGCACTCATGGTGACGTGGTGCAGGCAGCCCTTCCTCTTCAGCCTCCTGTCCTGTGGGGGGTCTCAGCCTTTACTGAATCTCATGGCGGACGTTTCTGGCAGTTTTCCCCTGAAGTCAGGAAGGTGGGAATATGAGAAGGGAGGCATTTTAAAGACCTTTAATCGGAGGATTGGGAATCGGACCGGCACGGCACCAACTGGATCGGGTTGTCTGAAAACGTTGGCGAGGTGACCGAAGCTGGGAGTTGTGTGTGTGTGTGTGTGTGCCTGTCTGCTGTCGTGTGTGTGTGTGTGTGTGTATCTGCTGTTGTGTGTGTGTGTGCTGTCGTGTGTGTGTGTGTGTGTGTCTGCTGTCGTGTGTGTGTGTGTGTGTATCTGCTGTTTGTGTGTGTGTGTGTGTGTGTGTGTATCTGCTGTCGTGTGTGTGTGTGTGTGTGTATCTGCTGGTGTGTGTGTGTGTGTGCGTGCCTGTCTGCTGTTGTGTGTGTGTGTTGTCGTGTGTGTGTATCTGCTGTCGTGTGTGTGTGTATCTGCTGTCGTGTGTGTGTGCCTGTCTGCTGTTGTGTGTGTGTGTTGTCGTGTGTGTGTATCTGCTGTCGTGTGTGTGTATCTGCTGTCATGTGTGTGTGTGTGTGCGTGCCTGTCTGCTGTTGTGTGTGTGTGTTGTCGTGTGTGTGTATCTGCTGTCGTGTGTGTGTGTATCTGCTGTCGTGTGTGTGTGTGTGTGCTGTCGTGTGTGTGTGTGTGTGTGCTGTCGTGTGTGTGTGTGTGTGTCTGCTGTCGTGTGTGTGTGTGTGTGTGTATCTGCTGTCGTGTGTGTGTGTGTGCCTGTCTGCTGTCGTGTGTGTGTGTGCTGTCGTGTGTGTGTGCGTGTCTGCTGTCGTGTGTGTGTCTAGTGTCGTGTGTGTGTGTCTAGTGTTGTGTGTGTGTCTAGTGTCGTGTGTGTGTCTGCTGTCGTGTGTGTGTATCTGCTGTCGTGTGTGTGTCTGCTGTCGTGTGTGTGTCTGCTGTCGTGTGTGTGTGTGCATGTCTAGTGGCGTGTGTGTGTCTAGTGTCGTGTGTGTGTGCTGTTGTGTGTGTGTGCGTGTCTAGTGTCGTGTGTGTCTGCTGTCGTGTGTGTGTCTAGTGTCGTGTGTGTGTGTCTGCTGTCGTGTGTGTGTATCTGCTGTCGTGTGTGTGTGTGCCTGTCTGCTGTCGTGTATGTGTGTGCTGTCGTGTGTGTGTGCGTGTCTGCTGTCGTGTGTATGTGTGTGTCTGCTGTCGTGTGTGTGTCTAGTGTCGTGTGTGTGTGCTGTCGTGTGTGTGTGTGTATCTGCTGTCGTGTGTGTGTGTGTGTGTGTGTGTGTGTGTGTGTGCTGTCGATACCGGATGGTCAGCCATACTTCTCATACACAACACAAGGGATGGATGTGAACGCCAGTAAATAGAGCAGGCACTCAGGTCGTTGCTGAATCAGACGTTAGCTGTTCTGAGGACCCAAACCTCCTTCCCCGGCAGGTCACCACGGATGTCACCTGGGGCATCCAGCCGGCGCCCATGCCTGTCCCCGTGTGGGTGATCATCTTGGCGGTTCTGGCAGGGCTGCTGCTGCTGGCGGTCCTGGTGTTCGTGATGCAGCGGGTAAGGAATGGACGGAGGGGAAGGGCGGGGGCAGGAGGGAGGGAAGGAGGAGGAGGCAGAGGGAAGAAGGAAGGGCAGGAGGACGGGGTCTTGGATGAGGACGATGCACCATGAGCGCCTCCGGTGACGCGAAGGAAGCGTTTCCTTGGGGATGACACAGGCGCTTGGCTACCCGGATGTCCGCCACCTCCGCCGGTAACGGTCCTTTTCCTCCAACGGGCAGATGGGCTTCTTCAAGCGCGTGCGGCCGCCTCAGGAGGAACCCGAGAGGGAGCAGCTCCAGCCGCACGAGAACGGCGAGGGGAACTCGGAAACTTAACTGGGGCGGCTCGAGCTGCGCGGCCTCTGGCCCAGGAGGACGGCCGGGGTCATCCCAGGTCCCGGTTCCCTTCGCGAGGCCCGAGTCACCGCTGGCGCCCGGGCGGCCGCCACAGGATGCGCGCGGTGACTGCCAGGCTGCTCGCGAGCAATACGCTGACGTGTGCGCCTTAGGTGTCTAACTAATGCAGTTTCACGTGATAGTTCGTCCGTGTACGTGGGACTGGTTGTCAGCGACTCACGCTCTCTGTGACACGGTACCTCCCCCCGCGGTGACTGTTTCTGGTGCGTGTGTTGGGTTTCGCTGTCTGTCGGTGTCGTTGCTCCGAAGCCGTTCCTGTCTGGGCCTGATGAGCACCCACGACGTTTGCACAGGGACTTAACGTTGATGCACATGACACTACAGGCCAGTCTTCCGCTACTAATGACGCCATCGCTCCGTGAACTTGGGTTTTCATCTTACCTACACTTATTACCTGCATCAAAATTCTTTCCGGGGATGGCAGACAGCTATAGTGTTTTGCCTTATTATGACACTCGGGTACGTGTTGTTAAATTTTTATGTATATTTCATCCCCAGCCCATTGTACGACATTGTAATTATTTAAGTGTAAGCTGTATTTCCCATCCTTTAAGTCAACCTGAGCTAAAAATTCGTTCTTAAATCGAAAACAACTCGTGGGTAGCCGCTTGATTTCAGCAGGGCATGGTGATGCCTAAATCCACGTGGAGGTGGAAATCATTTATTCCATTGTATTAGCCTGGCCATTCACCATACAAAAAAAAAAAAAAAGGATTTTAACTTAAAAACCACGTTTGTAGTTCTTCGATAGAGTTGCTTATCAATAGTATGTTCTTAGATTAGATCGAGTGTTTAGTTGGGATTAATTTATTTTCCTGCTATGCATGTACTTTTTCTTATCTGTCCCAAACTGTTACTGAGAAAGGTCAAGGTCGGCGAGGCATCGTCACACCTATAGGGCCCTGCACCCAGCCTCGCCGCAGGGGACAAGCTTGGCGTTGAGAGTCTCCAGGCAGCAACAGCGCGAGGCCGCTTCCCCGCTCTGGCCCCTGCGGAGCCAGGTGTAAGGTGTGAAACCAGGCTCAGCTCTCAGAGTCATTTTTCAAAGGTACTTTTATAAGCAATTCAGGTTCCGGGGAAGGTTTTAAAACTTCCCCAGTTTATTACCATGAACTCCTTTTCTAGGAATTTTTTATAAAAGCTGCACGGAGTGTTCTCGGCCTGCAGGGCAGTGCGCTCTGGAGCACGTGGGACCCGCGCGCGGCTCCTCGGAGCCTGCCTGGCGGTGACGCTCACAGCTGTTGCGTTAGAGACGGAGGGTTCAGGGCTCGGTAGCTGTGTCTTCGTTAGGCAGTGATAAGCATTCCCCTTCAACAACTGACTACGTTTCTGGGTTGAAGACGGTCGGGATTTACCCTGCCAGGACATGTGTGATCATGCCCCACGCCGTCACACGCGAGAGGCACGTGTGGGTGAGTGACACACGACCGGACATGCCAGGGCCCGGAGTTCGCTTCTGTGCATTTAAAAAGGAATAACTTCGGTCAGATAGGCTTCCTCAGTAGCCCCGGAGAGCTTAGTCACCTGCGGTTAGTACTCTTATTACCAACAGATTGAATGCTTTGAAAGAAGAAAACCACGTGTATCCCAGGGCCTGCCACGAGGCAGCGGCCAAGTGGCTCTGTGGGGACTTGCCCCGTTTTCCCGCGTGCCCACAGTCATTCCCGAGATGACGCGCCGCGCCGGCAGAGACGCCCTCTGTCAAGCAGAGTTTGCATCGCTTTCGGCGCAGCTGTTCCTCGGGGGCCCCCGTCCCGAGGCCCGGTCTTGTGTGGGAGATCGAAGGCTGCCTCGTTGGAACGTAACGTGGTTTCCGATTGCCTTTGTGAACTGCGGTCTTGGGCCGTCGCATTTTTTCCCAAAAATGAGAATTTATATCTCTAAGTAAAGTATGGTAGAAGTCTAATTGAAGAGCCTAGTCGTGGAGGAAAACGTTTGGATTCTTCTTACCTGAAAGTAGCATGTCAATATATTTGGTTACAATGTGAAAAAAACCCTATGAAAACGATTTTAATTTTCAACTATTTTAATTGCCATTGTGTTATTTATTGAGAATGAAAATCCAGTTGGAGCATACAACTCTTGTAATCTGATTCCGATGAAAAACACGTGAGTGAGGTACATAATATGGAAAGCATCTGTTCGTGGTAAGAAATAGTGATATTATCGTTGAGTTCTTATATAGGCTTTTATTTGAGAATTAATATTTTGAAAAACAGGTGTAGGAGAGACATTCTTTCCTTTTCTGCCCTTTACCTTTCTCTTGCGATTGTTGTAATAATTCTGATTGAGTTCTTAATTCTGACGTGTACAACAATAAAAAAACTTGTGCCACAATGTGTTATTCGTGGTGCGTTCTCGTTCATACTTTTCTAGAAAGAGGGGATGAAGAAGAGAGACTGCTGGCTTCTTAGGAGGCTGTGGACGGTTTCTTCAGCGAGCCCTGACCCTGGGTGGGGGGTGCTTTTTGTGGTTAAGCAGTGTGGTGAGCTCAGCGGGTTCCTTCTTTTTTTTTTAATATACTTTTGAAATGTCTTAAAAGCATAAGGCACAGGGCTCGGGAGGCGGCAGGCGCCCCCGTGGCCGGGGCAGCGCCCGGTACGGTGAGGACCATCCACTCGGGTCCCTGGGCCTGGCTCGGTGCCCCCTGCTTGTGGGTGGTGGTTGGATAAATACGAAAAAAATGTAAAATTGGAAGATGGGATATAGGGTCCAACATGGTGAATGAGACGACTTACCCTCAGCGTCCTGGCGCGCCACCCCTTCGGCTGGCGGGGAGGCCGGCCGCGGTGAGGGCGGGACATGCTGCGATTCCGGTCCGGAAGGGCTTCGCGGAGAGTCCCCAGCCTCCGTCCTTGTCGCTGTCCTCGAGTGCCACGTCGCGGCGTAACCAGGCCCAGAGGTTCCTCCCGGCAGCCAGCCGTGGCTCGGGAACCCCAAGCTGAACGGAGATGGGTCCCTGCTTGCTGAGCAGGAAGGCGCGTCTGCGGGGGCCGTGCAGAGAAGCCACTCGGGACGGCCCCTTCCGCACGGTCCCGCCGGCTGGACCGGACCCCTCCTGGGGGCTGAAGCTCTGCCATCTCCCGACGTGACATGACGGGGAAGCTGCGGCGGGGAGAGCAGCCTGCAGCCTGCAGCCTGCAGCCGAGGAGCAGGTCTCCTGCAGTTCGCTCCGTGCCCCCGGGTGAGGCCAGCGCTCGCTCTGAGTTGGGGCCTGGCCCCGTGCTCTGGGGCCCGGGTGTAAGGAGTGACGGGCCGTCCAATAAAGGAGCCGCAGGCGCCCCGTCTGTGGACAGACTGTCTCCTTCGGGACGCTTTGTTTTCTGACTCACACGGGGAGCGGGAGGAACACGCGAAGGGGGCCGTCTCCGTGGCGTGGCTCAGCTCCTGCCTGAATGCTGGAGGTGCTGGTGACCGATGGAGGGCCGCAGAGAGGGTGTTAGACAGACCAACAGACTCGTCGCCTGGAGCCTGGGCAGGAGGGAGGAAATGAACAGCCGTGGTGGACCAGGGAGCCTCTAACCGGGTACCGAGGAGTCTGGGGCCAGACGGCACTCTGAAAGGCAGCCCGGCCCGGCCTGCGTGGCTCGGCGGCGGCGGTGGAGCAAGGACCTAGGAACCAGGAGGTCGGGGTTCAATTCCCGGTCAGGGCACACCGCAGGGTTGTGGGCTCCATCCCCAGTGTGGGGCGTGCAGGAGGCAGCTGATCCATGTTTCTCATCACTGATGGTTCGAATTGATGTTTTGATCACTCTATCCCTCTTCCTCTCTCTAAAAATCAATAAAAACATTTTAAAACTATATTTAAAAAAAAAGAAGGAACTCTCACCTTTAAAAAATAAATATCAGAAGCCAAAAAGCTTCCAAATTGGATCAAAAGTAGAACCTGCAGCTTTGGAAGCTCAGTAACTGAGACCCCACACAGGAAATCACAGGGAGCCGTGCTCGTCCTGGCCCAGCTGCTGAGACACAGGTGAGAAGGGGGCACCCGTCGGCAGGACTGTCCTAGCTCCCGTCCAGGCCGGGGGGCACCCGTCGGCAGGACTGTCCTAGCTCCCGTCCAGGCCGGGGGGCACCCG
Organism: Corynorhinus townsendii; assembly: GCA_026230045.1. Taxonomy (NCBI): domain Eukaryota; kingdom Metazoa; phylum Chordata; class Mammalia; order Chiroptera; family Vespertilionidae; genus Corynorhinus; species Corynorhinus townsendii. The sequence goes on from JAPDVU010000005.1 coordinate 1,239,698, forward strand.
TCGGCAGGACTGTCCTAGCTCCCGTCCAGGTCGGGGGGCACCCGTCGGCAGGACTGTCCTAGCTCCCGTCCAGGTGTGTGTGGGGGGGGGGCACGGGGTGAGGCTTGGGTCCTGAGCTCCCTCGGGTGCAGGTCCTCTCTGTGCGGAGCGTGGAAGGAAAGAAACCAGTTCTCTGCCCCCAACACCACGTGGTGGGACAGGCGTCTGACGACCACAGACATTGGGATTCTCAGATGCCAAGCAGTCCGAGAACCCGGCAGCCTCCAGTCAGTGTCACATGTTCTGGGAGGAATGCTCTGGCTCCGGGGTCCACACGGAGTCCCCCTCCCCCATGACGGGTCCACACGGAGCCCCCCTCCCCCATGACGGGTCCACACGGAGCCCCCTCCCCCATGAAGGGTCCCCACGGAGTCCCCCTCCCCCATGGAGGGTCCACACGGAGTCCCCCTCCCCCATGGAGGGTCCACACGGAGCCCCCCTCCCCCCATGAAGGGTCCACACGGAGCCCCCTCCCCCATGAAGCGTACACACGGAGCCCCCCTCCCCCATGAAGGGTCCCCACGGAGCCCCCTCCCCCATGAAGGGTCCACACGGAGCCCCCTCCCCCATGAAGCGTCCACACGGAGCCCCCTCCCCCATGAAGGGTCCCCACGGAGCCCCCGTGAAAGGCAGCCGGTGTGGGCCGGCGCCTTCCGGTGTGCTCCCTGCGGGCCGAGCGGCGGGGTTCCTGCGGCTGCAGAGCTCGGGGGCAGCGGTGGGTGCCGGCGGGCACTGGGGCACCAGCGCCTCACGTGGGCAGGGGTGGTCTGGGCTCCCGACTCTGCTCCGTGGGTTGATGGGTCTGATCCCGTCATTTCCACGCTGTTTGGACTACTTAGTATTTACTTATTTATATATATATATTTTTTATTTAATTTCAGAGACGAAGGGAGAGGGAGGGAGAGATGGAAGCATTAATGATGAGAATCAGGGATCGGCCGCCTCCTGCCCGCCCCACGCTGGGGATGGAGCCCGCCACCCGGGCCTGTGCCCTGACCGGGAATGAACCCTGACCTCCTGGGTCATGGGTCAAGGGTCAACCGCTGGGCCACGCCTGGGGGCTGGGCTATGTTTTTGAAGTCGGGCGGTGTATTATCTCCAGGTTTGTTTTGTTTTTTTGCTCAAGATCGCTTAGGCTACTCGTGGCCTTTTGTGGTGTCGTATGAATTTTAGGGTAAAAAAAGCATTTCTGTGAAAAACGCCACTGAACTTTTGAGGGGAGTGCAGCGGATGCACAGACGCCTCTAGGAGGGCGGACACCAGCGACGTTCCCTCTTCCGCCCCGATGGGTGCTGTTCCGCCGCCCCCCGTCCCCCGCCCTCTCCGCGCCCCCGTTTCTCGGTTCCGGGCCGCCGAAGTGGGTCGCTTTCTCCACTGCTTCCCCACCGACTCCATTGTTGGTGCCTAGGAACGAAATTTACAGGTCCGCTTGGTACCCACTTGTAATTTTACTGACATGGCTCATTTTCCTATCGGTTTGGGGGTTGGCACAGGCCTGGGCTTCCGCGCAGGTGACGGGAGCCCGCGGGGCCGCAGGTGACGCGCCCCGCCCCGCCCCGCCCCGCGAGCTCTTGCGCGAGGATGCGGGTCCCTCCCCCTCCCTCCTTCGCATGCCCCTCCCCTCCCTCCTCTCCCTCCCCCTCCCCGCCCCTCCCTCCCGCGCCCGCCTCCCCCGCCGGCCGGGAGCGCGCAGACGGCGCAGGAGCGGAGCGGGCGCGGCGAGCCGCAGCCCAGGGCGCCCGCCCGCAGCCCGCGATGTGCGCCGCGGCCCGGGCTCCCGGCCATGGCGAGGCTCCGGCGCGTGCCCCGCGCGCTGCTCCTGGGCCTGGCGCTGCTGCTGCTGCTGCGGGCGCGCCCGCTCCCCGCCGCCCAGCCCGGCCGCTCGGACCTCAGCCTCATCCAGCAGCGCCAGCGGCCGCGGGACCGGGCCGCGCGGGACCCGCCCGAGGGGCCTGGGGCCTCCGCCTCCCCGGCGCCAGGTAGGTCCCCCCGCGACCGTCCCGCCTGCCATCCCGCGGCTTCCTCGCCCCTTCCCCCGCCAGGCAGCGCCCCGCGGCCTCTCCCTGCCCCCCGGGCCTCCCTGGGCACCCCGGCCCCCTGCCCACCCGGCCCCCTGCCCACCGGGCCTCCCTGGGCACCCCGGCCCCCTGTGCAGCCCCGACCCCCTGCCCACCCGGCCCCCTGCCCACCGGGCCTCCCTGGGCACCCCGGCCCCCTGCCCACCCTGCCCCCCGGGCCTCCCTGGGCACCCCGGCCCCCTGCCCACCCTGCCCACCGGGCCTCCCTGGGCACCCCGGCCCCTGCCCAGCCCCGACCCCCTGCCCATCCAGCCCACCTGCCCAGCCCCGACCCCCTGCCCATCCAGCCCCCCTGCCCAGCCCGGACCACTGCCCACCAGGACTGGCGCTGCTTTGGTGGGGCGTCCGCCTGGGGTGGGGAGCTTTCTGGGAAGCACCAGGCACTGCGGTGGGTGCAGAGGGCGCGGGAGGGGGAGCCAGTGCTGCCTCGATTGATCTTTCCTCCCTCCGCTTCCTGAGTGATTCCCCTGCGGGGGCTGTGCACACACCACGCTCTTACACAGATGCACACACCACGCTCTCACACAGATGCACACACCACACTCACATACACACACACACACACTCATACACACACACATACACACACTCACACATACACACACACACTCACACACACACATATACACACTCACACATACACACACACATTCTCTGTCACACATACATACACACTCACACACTCACACATACACACACACACACACACACACTCACACATACACACATACACACA
>JAPDVU010000005.1:1247550-1312499 GCA_026230045.1 Corynorhinus townsendii
GAGACCAGCGTCAGAGTCGCTCTGACGGCCCGGTAGGAGGGAGGCCGCGGAGGGCGGGGGAGCGCCGTCCCAGATCCTCCCAGTGAGGGGCACCCAGGGGTCTCCCTGGGGTAATGGATGCCTCCGTGCCGGGAAAGCGTGTTTTTATGGTTTAAGCATGTTTTGATTGCGCACCTCACCAATACGTGCTTTTAAACTTGTTATTTTGGAGAGTGTGAAAACTATAGGAAGCAAATAAAGTAGTATTTAAGAGGAGATTAACCCAAGAACTTGTATGCATATATGCATAACCCATGGACACGGCCGCCAGTGGGGCAAAGGGGGGCATAAAGGGGACATCCCTCGACAATGACGATAAATGAATGAAAACCCATACGCGTCTGACAGATGGGTGTCCACCTGTGACCAGTGCCGATCGAGACGCGAAACTTGCACGTCACCTCGCTGTCCCCCGCGTGGCCCCCCCGGGCAGCGCCTCCTCTGACCCAGGGGCCACCCCTCCCGAGGGCTTTCCTCCTAGGTCAGCCATGCATTTCCCGCTTCCTCCCGTGGACTCACGTGGCCCGGACTCGGGGTGTCTAGCTGCTTCCGCTCCGTCTGCTTTCCGTGGGGTCCCCCGTGGCTGCTTGTTCAGCAGTTTCTTTCTTTGTCCTGCTGAAACCGTATTGCATGACGGGAAGGACCACTGCTTCGGGGGGTGGGTATCTGGGTTGCTTCCAGGTTTAGGTATTGTACACGCAGCTGCTACGTTCTTGTGCAGATCTCCGTGTTGACGTGTGTTCTTTAAAATATATGTATATTTTATTTCAGAGAGGAAGAGAGAGGCAGAGAGAGAGACATCAATGATGAGAGAATGACGGATGGGCTGCCTCCTGCAGGCCCCAACACGGGGGGATGAGTCTGCAACCTGGGCCTGTGGCCTGACTAGACTCGAACCCTGACCTCCGGGTTCATGGGTGGGATGCTCAACCATTGACCCACACTGGCCAGGCTGCACGCGTGTTCTGAGTGCATTTGGAGGCGATTTTGGAGGAGTGGGATTGTTGGGCGAAGTGGTACACCTTGGAAGTTAAAAATTTTTTTCACGTTCTAAATACCTGAAACCTACCTCCACAACGTTTAGTTTCAAATAATGACTTTTGACATACATTATTACTGCCTACTTTTTATGGGACTCAGATAACTGGATGTAAACAAGCCTGACTGAAATCTCCCCTCCACGAAAGCATTTATTTGCTGCTGTTGTCCAGGGGAGTTGAGAACCAGTAGGAGAGGTGGGGTGAGAGAGGGGCGGTTCTGTCTAACGTGCTTGTGTTGTGGAGGCCCTGTTCCCAGACGGGGTGGTGATTTCTTTCCAGGGTTTTAAAATGCCCTCCTTGGAGAGCAGTGAGAGGGGTACTAGCTGAATGATGGATGGATGGATGGATGGATGGATGGGTGGATGGATGGATGGATGGATGGATGGATGAATGGATGGATGGATGGATGGATGAGTGGATGGATGAATGGATGGATGGATGGATGGATGGATGGATGGATGGATGGACAAATGGATGGATGGATGGATGGATGGATGGATGGATGGATGGACGAATGGATGGATGGATGGATGGATGGATGGATGGATGGATGAGTGGATGGATGAATGAATGATTGGATGGATGGATGGATGGATGGATGGATGGATGGATGGATGGACAAATGGATGGATGGATGGATGGATGGATGGATGGATGGATGGATGGACAAATGGATGGATGGATGAATGGATGGATGGATGGATGGATGGATGGATGGATGGATGGATGGACAAATGGATGGATGGATGGATGGATGGATGGATGGATGGACAAATGGATGGATGGATGAATGGATGGATGGATGGATGGATGGATGGACAAATGGATGGATGGATGGATGGATGGATGGATGGATGGATGGATGGACGAATGGATGGATGAATGGATGGATGGATGGACAAATGGATGGATGGATGGATGGATGAATGAATGGATATCGCTCACAGGTAGACACACACACGCCATCGTGTGGACTTCCGTCCCGCTTGCCTGAGAGGTGGGTTCTCCGTGTGCTTCATGTGACTGACCAGAAACTAACAAATATTTTCCTGAAACAAACGCTGCGCCTCAGCATGTAAGCATGGAACCGGGCGCTCCTTCGCGCCCTGACTCGGTTCGCTGCAGTATCGGCGTCCTTCATCCGCTTGGCTGAGTGTAACGTGTCTTAACTTGTCCTTTTGTCCACATTGTCTCAGGTAGGACATGGCCGTCGGCTTTTCCGGCTGCTGTTGGTAAAAAGTGCGCTTTGACCCGGCCAGCTGGCCGGCTCCGTGGTTGAGATTTGACCTACGAACCAGGAGGTCACGGTTCGATTCCCAGTCGGGCCACATGCCCGGGTTGTGGGCTCGATCCCCAGTGGAGGTCCTGCAGGAGGCAGCTGATCTGTGATTCTCTCTCATCACGGATGCTTCTCTCTCTCCCTCCCTCTCCCTTCCGCTCTGAAATCAATGCAAATATATTTTTAAAAGTGTGCTTTACAGTATTTACCTGGAAAATGGGACTGTGGACGTGCCGGGATGGAGCGCATCGTGTGCTTCAGGAAACGGCTCCCGGTTGCCTGGGAGATTCTGTGTGGAGGCGTCTCTCCAACGGGCCTTTAGTGGAAGCGGAGTCTGTAGTCCCAGCAGCGGATTCTGGGCCACGTGGTTTCCTCGGATGGTGGTGGGTCACGGGGTGTAGGCGGTTCTTCGAGACGTGCTGATGGTGTCTGTGAGCACCAGGCCCGCTCCCATGGCCTGGGACGAGCGAGGGGTTCTGAGTGCGTGCAGGCGGGGGGAGGGCGCCAGGCAGTGGTACCCCTCACGGCGGTGCCGGCGCTGCCTCGAGACTGGCCGGCTGGCACCTGGGGCCGGTGATGCTGCGCGGCCCCCTCATTGGTTCTGTGTCTTTCCCAGGAACGAAGGCTTCATGTTGATTTCATTCACACGTGAGTGAGAGCTACGCCTCTGCTTCCTGTGCTTTCTCTCCTCGAGGGCGTTTCTAGATCATAGCAATTTGGGGAATAATGGAAAATTAAGCATTGGCTAGTATTATCAGTTCTCATACTTAGCTTTTTTTCCAGTAAAGAAATATCCTTTCCAAACTGTATAGTTTCAGTTCACTTGTTAGCTTTGCCGGAAGCTAGCGCCTTGAGAAACCTAGGCCAGCAGCAGTGTGTGTGCGCGGCCCTACACGCTGGCTGCGCTGACAGTGGGCAGCGGGGAGGGGAGTCCGGCCTGCACCCTGGGCGCCTGCGTGAGCCCCTGGCTTCTCTCTGCGGTGAGTGCCCCAGGGATGTTTTATTTCATTTTATTTATTTATTTTAAAAGTACATTTTTTATTGATTTCCGAGAAAAAAGGGAGAGGGAGAGAGAGAGAGAAACATCCATGATGAGAGAGAGTCATCAGTCGGCTGCCTCCTGCATGTCCCCTACTGGGGATGGAGCCTGAAACCCAGGCCTGTGCCCCGGATCGGAATTGAACCCGGAACCCTTCCATCCGCAGGCCGGCGCTCTATCCACTGAGCCACGCCGGCCAGGGCCCCTGGGAATGTCCTAGAATTCCTTGTCCTCTGGCCTTCCTCCCGTAGAGTAAAGCCAGCGTCCCCGGCTGTGTTCCTGCCTCACATTCCTTTGCTTTTGGTAAAGGAACGCGACGCACAGAAGCAGGACGGGGCTTTGTGGTTCCCCGTGGGTCCCGGAAGCCAGGAGTCCCAGCCGCTCCAGGGGCCCTGGGTCTCGGGGCTGCCTGCACTCTGACACCCATCCCCCCGGCCTGCGCCCCGTGTGTTCAGCCAGGACAGTCCATTGGCTGTAAAAATCAAATCGGGGGGCCACGGGCTTCTGGATGAGGGGAGGAAGGGCCCCGCCTCATGGCACAGGAGGGCTGTTCACCTGGTGCAGTGGTCGGCAAACTGCGGCTCGCGAGCCACAGGCGGCTCTTTGGCCCCTGGAGTGTGGCTCTTCCACAAAATGCCACAGCCTGGGCGAGTCTATGTTGAAGAAGTGGCGTTCGAAGAAGTTTACGTTTAAAAAATGTGGCTCTCCAAAGACATGTCCGTCGTTGTCCTGTGGATATGTGGCTCTGTGGACGAATGAGTGTGCCGACCACTGGCCTAGTACGTGAGATGGACCAGGCGTGGGTCCGAGAGGGAGTGTCGGGAAACATGGGCTGCGATAGTTCAGTTTGTGTTCCTGCAGGTAAGGAATTCCGTGCATTTTTAAACGGCTGGTGTGGTGTTCCAGGTACCTGCATGTAAAGACAATGTATCTTCATAAAGTAAGTACTTCCCAGAGTCTGTGATGTTCTGTTAGCTGGGCTTTTAGCAGGGAAGGCTATTATTTATACCTCCTCCAGATTTCGGTGGTTTTTGTTTTTTTTTAATCAGGATTTAACTCTCACTCATAATCCCAGGCAAGCAAAATACTTTATAGTAACACTACAGGCCCGATGCACGAAGGTTCGTGCTAGAATGGGCCTTCCTTCCCCTGGCTGCTGGCACCGACCCGGAGCCGCCTTTCCGCCTTCCCACGCTGCCCAGAGGCCCGGAGCGGCTGGGGTGGTGCGGAACGCCCGTGTCGTGGCCTGATGCCTTGTACATGGCGACGACACAAGCCTCCTGCCCCGCCCCCGGCCGCTCAACCCCTGTGCATGCAAATTAACCCACCATCTTTGTGGTGTTAATTTGCATACTCACTCCTGATTGGCTGGTGGGCGTTGCGAAGGTACGGTCAATTAGCATGTTACTCTTTTATTAGGTAGATATTAAACAACGAATCTGATATTCTAATGCTATTTGTGATGAAGTAATGCCTACTATCGATTAAAATACGTAATCATTAAGCAAGTTTCCACAACACGTTGGTAAGCCTTTCTGGACTCAGACGCTCTAGGAACTAGAACGAGGCAGAAATGACCGCCACGTGCTCTGCCCGGGCAAAGTGTTCGACGCGTGTGACATCGGCCGGGCCACCGCCGCGTCATGAAGGACGTGGTGCCGCCTGGCAGTCACCGCGCCTGGTGAGCTGTCCGTGAAGAGAGCCGATGGTCTCCTGCATTCTCAGGCACCGAGCGAGCTTTCCTGAGCGCAGATCCCCGTGCCCCCGACTCCGGCTTGTCCGCCAGAAGGTGGAGCGGTGGATGTCACTGTGGTTTCTGCAGCGCAGGACTGGGGGGGGGGGGGGCGTGGCGGGGGGGGCCTGTGAGCCCGCGGAGCTTAGTGATAAGGGCGGGTGTACGGACCAGGAGGGAGGCGGGAGGCTCTGCAGGAAGAGGAGGGTGGTAACTGGCGGGGCCAGGTGTCCGAGGGCCCGGTGAGGCCCCACGGCGGACAGTTCTCCCTGTCGCCTGTCTCTTCCTGGGCGTGCAAGGGACCCGTCGTCCCTGATGCCTCGTACAGCGGAGGTTCAGGGAGCCGCCGGGAGGGTGTGGGTGCACGCCCACCCCGAACCGAACCACGCCGCCGGCACTTCGCCGGGCTCAGAGCGCCGGCAGGATTTGTTTCAAAGGAACCCTCGGCCCCGGCTGGTGAGAACATCCGCTCTGGTGAATGAGGCGTTTGTCGGCGACTCAGTAAGACCAAAGGCTCTCAAACTCAAGTGTGTTTTGTGTTTTCTTTCTTTTTTAAAAAATACTTTTATTGCCCTAACTGGTGTGGCTCCGTGGATAGAGCGCCGGCCTGCAGACAGAAGGGTCCCAGGTTCGATTCCGGTCAAGGGCATGTGCCTTGGATGCGGGCACATCCCCAGTGGGGGGTGAGCAGGAGGCAGCTGATCCATGTTTCCTTCTCATCACGGATGTTTCTAACTCTCCCTCTCCCTTCCTTTCTGTAAAAAATCAATAAGATATATTTTAAAGTATTTGTATTGATCTCAGAGAGGAAGGGAGAGGGAGCGAGAGCTAGAAACATCCATGATGAGAGAGAATCATGGATCAGCTGCCTCCTGCACACCCCCCACTGGGGATCGAGCCCCCAACCGCTGCCTGTGCCCTTGACCGGAATCGAACCGTCTGCAGGCCGGCGCTCTATCCACTGAGCCACACCAGCCAGGGCTGTTCTTGTGTTTTCTTAGCGTGTGGAGTGTTCCTGCTCCTGTGCACGTGTGATGTGACACCAGCCAGCGTGGCATTCACATGACCTCTCCCTCCAGGGCAGCCCCTGGAAGGACCGGGCGCCGGGGTCAGCCCCCCAGCCTCTGGCTTTGTCACGGCGCCTGCGGCGTGGCCATCGGTGCACAGCCACTGTCTTTAATGAACCCCAGGCCCCGCCTGGTGTCATGTTCAGGCTTCACTCTGTCCTGGCCCGGAGGGAGGCCGGACACCTGCAGAGCCCTCTGCTCAGACATGTGGGCGGCCCCTGGGAGCTCTGCCCCTGGCTCGCTGGTCCCTGGAGGACGGGCTGCTGGGACGAAGCTAATAACGCTCTGAAGGGCTCGTGACTCTGAGGCACCTGGGCCCCGGGTCCGATGGCAACCCGCAGGCGCCCTCAGCCGATCAGGGTCCCCCTGGGGGTTGCCAGTTTCCAAGGAGGCGTGTGTGAACACCTGCGCGCCCCCCCCCCCCCCCCGGCACCTGCTGAACCACGGGGGAACCTTGGCTCCCTAACCAGTTTTGGGGGCAGAAGAGAACTTTCGGACGACAGCAGCGGAAGTCTGCTTGTCGCTGGGACTGTCATCGCCAGGGCTGCTGCAGGCTTTCGGGGTCAGTGGTGTCACCTCTCCACTCCCTGAAACCCGCATTTCCCCGCCTTTTAAAAAACGTATTTGTACTGATTTCAGAGAGGGAGAGAGGGAGAGAGAGAAACACCCACGATGAGAGAGAGTCACTGACCGGCTGCCTCCTGCACGCCTCACGCTGGGGGTGCCCCGACCGGGAATCGAACCCTGACCTCCTGGTTCCTAGCTGGACGCTCAGCCCCTGAGCCACGCCGGCCGGGCCGTTTATTTATTTTCTTTAAACAAAACTGGATCACTGATGGCAGAGGACACCCGTGTGGACGAGGCGAGGAGACCACAGGGGGGCACAGTGTGTACTGGAGGGGCCGTGCGAACATGGCTGTGGAAGAAGCCGTGGTGAGGACATACCCACGCGCAGGTCTCACCCCTGAGCTCTGTGAGCGTCGCTTTCTTCCCTTTCCTGCCCTTTTGCTTCCCTCCTGCTGCCTTTATTTTTGTCTCCCGTTGGCACCTCCTGGGCCAGGACGACCTGCTGCCTCTCACCCTCCCCTCTTCTCACCTCCCTTCCTGCCACTTCACAGTGAATTTAGAGTCCTCACCCCAAACAGGAACCTTTTCTCTCCTCCAGGCACTGCCCCGGGGCCTCCGGCTTTTAAAAACAGGATTTAAATCTACGTGGCAAACAAGGGCATGTAACTAACCGGCCTCCGGCCTCCGTAACTGCCGTCAGACACCTTATGAGGCTCCTTACAAGCTGGGCGACTCCTGGGGGAGGCTGGAGAGGGAAGGCCTTGGGGATGAGAGGCCTTGGGGTGGGGGGCCGTGGGTGCGGAGGCAGGCGGGGCTCAGGTGTGGCCCCGGGCGGATGGAGGCCTGGTTTCTGTTTCTGTGACGCATGCTGTTCCGTGGCCACGGCTTCACCAGGGAGGGCGCCAGGCTGTGTGGTTTGGTGGCTGGAGCATGGGCTGGGGGTTCGGGGGACCGGTCCAACGTCTGCCCTGTCTCTTCCTTATTTTAAAAAAATACATATTTTTTATTGATCGCAGAGAGGAAGGGAGAGGGAGAGAGAGAGACATCCATGATGAGAGAATCGTGGATCCGCTGCCTCCTGCACAGCCCACACTGGGGATCGAGCTGCGACCTGGGCCTGTGCCCTGACCGGGAACCAAAGTGTGACCTCCTGGTGCAGAGGGCGACGCTCCGGCACAGTGCCGCGCCTGTGAGCTGGGGGGGGGGGGGGGGGGGGCTGAACTTGCTCTGAGAGAGGAAGGAGACTGCCCTTGCGGGTGTCAGGCGGTGGCGCTGGTGTGTGTGAACATCCAGAGCCCACCAGGCCCCATGCTGTCGCCATCAGAGACCACGTGTAGTAAACTGGATGTGTCGCAAGCTCGCCGTTCCGTCCTGACGGACAGCCCGGCCCCGGTTGGTCAGGGCCGAGGCGCGACCCCGAGGAGGTGACGCGGGCGTCCAGCTTTCCAGCCAAGGAGGCGGGGTGCGCTTTCGCCGTTTCCCGGTGTTGGCTGTCACGGGTGTGAAAGCACCTGAGAACTTCTGTGGTGAGACCTCTGCAAGCATCTTCTGGAGTAAAATGACCGTTTTCCTTTTAAAACGACGCGGCACTGTCAGCATTGTCTTTGGCACGTTATCCGCGCAAGCGAGCGGCACGGTGGACAGCCAGCGGCCGAGAGGCCGGCGGCGGCGGGCGCGGGGGGTGGGGGGGGGACAGTGTCTCTCATCACATCGTCCCTTTTGTTTTGCTGAGAAGACAGATGGGCCCTTAAGAGAGACCGAACGGAACCGGTTCTTCTTCTTTTGTGTCCAGAAACCCTCAACGCGGACTAGAACATTCTCAGCCTGTAAACAGTCCGGGGAGGCTGGGGGGTCCTGAGGAACTTGGTGTCGGAAGGACAGACAAGCGGGTGGCAGCTCTCCTCCCTGCTGGCCCCGCGTCCTGCCGACCCCACGTCCTGCTGGCCCCGCGTCCTGCTGGCGTCCGATTGGTCCGTTAACATGGCGAGTCTTCAGCAGACACTCTTTTGAGGAATTGACTCTGCTGCAAAGCAGATGAAAAGCTGTTTACTTTTCAGAACTGGCCTCCGAGGAGGAGTGAAGGGTTTCTCTCTAGCGTTGCGGTCACTCCAGCCCTGATGGCGACGGCGGGTGGATTAACGTATCGATTCACGTAGGGCTCAGGCCCGGGACATGGTGCTCTGTGGAAGTCCGGGCCTTGGAACTTCCCAGCTGGTCGGGCCCGTGGCCTCCAGCCTGTTGGAGACGTTCTGGTGTGAACAGCACTTAGAGCTGAAATGACAGGGAAGGGGTTTGGACGGGAAGGGGGTGAAGGACGGAAGGGAGCGCCACGCGCCCGGGGAAGGGGCGGCACTGTCCTTTCTCCAAAGAGGCGGCAGGGGCATCGGGCATGGGGGCCCCCCGCGGAACCCACCAGGAGCTGGCGGACAGTTTCTCGTCCAAAGTAAAGTCAAACGCGGACGGACAGGGCAAGGCCCGGAGAGTGGCTGGGACAGCACGTGGTTTGGGGTGATCTGGGGCCTCGGGCTGACCACGAGCGAAGGGCTTGGCTTCGGGGTGTCTGCTTTGTGCTTGGGGGCGGGGCAGGGAGGCAGCTGACCTGGCCTCGGGCGGGGACCACGGTGGCAGCTCCTGAGTGGGTGGGCCCCTGGTGGGTGTTCGCCTCTTGATTGGCCAGGTGGCAGTGATCGGCATGGGTGGCAAAGGCGAATACGGCAGCTGTGTCCACGTGGGTGGCCGCGTGAATGTGAGCTCTGACCTCTGACCCCTGTCACGAGCCCGTGACCTCAGGCTGCGCAGCAGAGGAGCAGGGCCGAGCACTTTGGAGGCGACGCGGCCCCTGAAGGGCTGGAGATGCCCCCTCCTCAGCAAGGGCGCGCGGTGTGCACGCAGGACACGAGGCGTTGGAGATCGGGGTCAGCCTTTCTGTTTGAAAACCGTAACAGACACACGCACACGTTCCCCTGAGCGTTTCGGGGTTTTGTCTCGTTTTTCTCAGCATCATGTTTGGGGAACGTTCGCATCTCGTTAATCCGGTTTTCCTGCTGCCTCCTGTTCGCTGCACAGCCAGCCAGCCGGCCCGGGGGGGGGGGGGGTGTCTCCAGGGTTTGCTGTTACGCAGTGTGCAGTGACTCCCCACCCCCACCCCACCCCGTGGGAAGAGGTTAGCATCTGTGCGTAACCCGGGGACACCGACGGCAGGGTGGGCAAGGCCTGGGTGGGGTGGACAGAAGGGGTCCGTGGGGGGAAGAATTGGTGCAGCAGAGAAAGGGGGTCGCTGGGCTCCATTCGGCGTCTACATTTTCAGTGTGTCCAGCACGACAATCGCTGTCAGAAGTGGTTGCACAATTTGCACGTTCCTGGTTGTAGGTAAGTGCCCGGGGGAGCCGAGTGTGTCCCCCAAAGCATGCCTTTTGGGGTGTTGGTTATTTTAAGGTGGTCACTCTGAGAAATGGAGACCCAGGAGCAACCTTTGACCTTCCCTTAACGGCGTAAAAGACGTTGGTTAGAGGCCCTGCTACGGGAAGGTGCTGTCTATTCAGAGACAACTGGTTTCATGGGGCCGGTGTGACGGGGGGGCGGCGTGACGGGGGCGGTGTGACGGGGGGCGGTGTGACGGGGCGGTGTGACGGGGGGCAGTGTGACGGGGGGAGGGGGGCGGTGTGACGGGGGGCAGTGTGACGGAGGGAGGGGGGCGGTGTGACGGGGGGAGGGGGCCGGTGTGATGGGGGGAGGGGGCCGGTGTGATGGGGGCAGCAGGGCCATTTGGTCCAAGTCCTCCGTGGCGCCTCCCCCCCCCCGCCCGCCCCCCCTCTCAGTCCTCCCCCCCCCCCCCCCCTCCCCGGTGGCCCAGCAAACAACGGTCACTCAGCAGGGATGCTTCCTGTGCTGGGCCTTTGCTTGCTTCTCATCAGAATGCTAACCCTGGGTGAGGCCTTTTGCAGCGTTGACGTAGCTCATAGCCAAGACGTTCGATGTTACTGCGTATCACGCTTCAGGTTTACTTGAGAAACAAGAATCCACGCTGTCTCTCTGCTAGGTCAGCTCTTCTGCAGGTTTGACAATGTATCTTTATTGTGGAAAGTGTTACAGATGCCGCTCGCTTCCCCAGGGAGCCCCCCTCCCCCTCCCCCCGCGCCCCCTGGCCTCCCCGGGGACGCGCTGGCATCCTGTTTCTGGAGAGGAACGGGATGTAGGGAAGGGGCTGCAGCTGCCTGGGACGCAGTGGAGAGACATCAGGAAAGAAGCTGGTCCCCGGGGCCTCGCGGACACCTGCACAGCAGTGGCTGCAGCAGAGAGGAGAGGAGTCGCGTGCTCCTGACGGAAGTGGGGTTGCCCTGTGTCCGCCACCACGGCCAGCTCGGGGGGGGGGGGGGGGGGGGGGGGGGGGGGGGCCCCAGGGCGCAGCTGGCCGCACGCGGGGCGACCTGCCTGGATCGTGTGGCGCAGCGGGGACGCGGCGTCGGCGTGGATGGGCTTTCCCGGGAACCCTCCGCACCCCTTTCCCGTGACCGTGTGAATCTCCGGAGCGTCCGCCCGGCATAGCAGCGCGTCCCTCATGGGCTGAACACGCGTCTCTCCGGCAGCTTCAGGCCTTGCCGGTGGATCTGGGTTTTATTTCCACTTCCCTCGACCTTTCGGTGGTCTGTTCCTAAGGCTGCTGTTGAAATCATTTGCTGTCGGCCCTTTTTAACCCGGTGGTGACATAGGGAGAGGAAGATTAGGCGGGCACGCCGCAATGCTATAATTAAGTGACAGAACGTGCTGTGTGCCTGGGAACTGGAAATGCAGTGGGGCAGAGGGCATGTCGTCAGGGTCCAGGCGTCCCTCGGGTTGAAAAATCACGTCTTTAACCACAGACTCTGCCCGTCCAGATGCCCCAGTGGCTCCAAGGGAGGGAGACCCGGAGGGGGAGGGGCTCCGAGGGAGGGAGACCAGGAGGGGGAGGGGCTCCGAGGGAGGGAGACCCGGAGGGGGAGGGGCTTCGAGGGAGGGAGACCTAGAGGGGAGTAGCTCTGAGGGAGGGAGACCCGGAGGGGGAGGGGCTCCGAGGGAGGGAGACCTGGAGGGGAGTAGCTCTGAGGGAGGGAGACCCGGAGGGGAGTAGCTCTGAGGGAGGGAGACCTGGAGGGGGAGGGGCTCCGAGGGAGGGAGACCCGGAGGGGGAGGGGCTCCGAGGGAGGGAGACCCGGAGGGGGAGGGGCTCCGAGGGAGGGAGACCTGGAGGGGAGTAGCTCTGAGGGAGGGAGACCTGGAGGGGAGTAGCTCTGAGGGAGGGAGACCTAGAGGGGAGTAGCTCTGAGGGAGGGAGACCCGGAGGGGAGTGGGTGTGGTGCTCTGGCGCCCGGCGGGTCCCTGGTGGCACTAGCGCACAGGCGTGCAGAGCGCCCTCCTGAGTCGCGGGCAGGTCACTCCTGGTCGTGTTGCCCTTTGTGGGGGAGACCAGTGTTGGTGCCCCTGGAGCCCTTCTGACAGGCCTCCCGCTGAGTGCGTGGTTCGGCTTTGATTCTAATGCTGTTTCTGCTGCTGCTTGTGCGCGGCCGCCCTACCCAGGCGGAGGCGGGAGGGTGAGGGGCGGGAGGGTGAGGGGCGGGAGGGCCCGCTAATGGGCACCCCCTTCTCGGCTCTGGGGCCGCCTGCGCAGGAGGTCAACTGATGAAACCAGACCACAGAGGCTTCTCCCGGAGGGACGGACGGAGGGACGTGTGGCCGGGGCCGAGTCAGAGGGTCCGTCTGTTCACCTGCGGGTCTTCCCTCTTCTCCGGGCAGCTGCGCTGCGGGGCCTGTGGGAGACGGGGCGGAGACGCCTGGCGGGATGAGCCAGATGAACCTGGACAGTTTCGCTGCTCCATTGTCTGAAGTTTCTAGCTCTGGACCTGGGGTGTGCGTGTGTGTGTGCGCGCCTGCATGCACGCGTGTGTATCACATGCATATCAGTCGTTTTCCCCACTTGGAGCTGCTGGCCAGGCCCGCGTGCGTCCTGGGTCTGGAGGGGACCGGCGGCCCGGGCGTGGGGCCCTCGGGGAAGACGAGCGGGTGGCCGAGGTGTGACCTCCGCAGGTCACGTGTTCTGACTTCAGTTTCCGCTTTCGCAGCACATGGATGACGTGAATGTTATGATTGCGTGTGAAATCTGAGCCCTCCGTCCCGGAGGGGAGGACGTTTTGGAAAGCGTCCCACAGACCAGCCTCCCAGCGCCAGCCTGGCGTCTCGTTCTGGCGGCCGCGCTTCCCCAGGACGCAGCAGATGGGACAGGCGGGGTTTCTGGAGACTCGGGGTGACCCGCCCCCCATCGCTCCATCCTTCCTGAAGCGACCACCGACCCCATTGTTGTCACTGTAAAACAGGTGGAATGTTCTAGGATTGTGTAAATGGAACCATACAGCATGCACTCTATGTAGCTGGTGTGCTTCCACCAAGCACGGTTATTCTGGGAGTCCTGCTTGCTGTTGCGTGTTGGTAGAAGGTTCCGTTTCATTGCCGAACACAGGACCTCGTGTGGCCCCACCCCGGTTTGCCTGCTCATCGGCGGGTGGACACGTCGGGGGTCTGAGGTCTTGCTATTAAAGATGAAGCTGCTGCCGAAACCGGTGTGGCTCAGTGGGTATAGCGTCGGCCTGCCGACGGAAGGGTCCTGGGTTCGATTCCGGTCAAGGGCATGTACCTTGGTTGTGGGCACATCCCCAGTGGGGGGCGTGCAGGAGGCAGCTGATCGATGTTTCTCTCTCATCGGTGTTTCTAACTCTCCCTCTCCCTTCCTCTCTGTAAAAAATCAATAAAAAAAAAAATCTATATATATATAAAAAAAGATGAAGCTGCTGTCTGTATTCATGCATGACTCTCTGTGTTGACAGGTGCGCTCCTCATCCTGGTAAAAGCGGAGGAGGGGCGTGGTGGGAACGCCGGGTTTTAACCGGGACGAGCCCTGGTGGCCTTACCCTTCGCTGCGTGCCTTCTGCGCGTCCCGGCCGCCGCCGCCGCTGTGGTGGGGACACTGTCCTCCCTGCCTTTGCCCTCTGGTCGGAGCAGCCTGGCGAGCACCCTGTGTGTAGGTTGTTCCCGGTGTCGTCCACGTTCTCGCTTTGGAAGCTGGCAGCCGCATCTGACTGGGAGGACAAGGCACAAAGGGTTGTGGGAGGGACGGTGAGGCTCACAGCTCAGCAGCTGCACCTCAGCTTGTGGAAGGAGGGGGACAGGAACGCGGGAACCCCGTGGTGAGGCTCACAGAGTCTCAGAGGGTCAGCTCCAGCACCTGAGCCTCTGAGTGTATCTTTATTATTATTATTAAATATATTTTCATTGATTTCAGAGAGGAAGGGAGAGGGAGAGAGAGACAGAAACATCCATGATGAGAGAGAATCGTTGGTCACCTGCCCCCTGCACGCCCCACGCTGGGGATCCAGCCCACCCCCCGGGCCTGGGCCCTGACCAGAATCGAACTGGGACCTCCTGGTTCCTAGGTCGACGCTCAGCCCCTGAGCCACGCTGGCCGTTTTCTGTGTGTGCTTTTTGCTCTGTTGGACTTTTTCCGTTTGCTCTGAGCCTCTGTGTGTCTTTACTCCCGTCTCGGAGTCCGGACAAATCTCTCCGGCCCCGTCAGCGAGATGCTTCGTGCTGGCGGCCCAGCCCCGGGTCCAGGGGGCGGGGCGGGCGGCCGGGGCCCCGCTGGGAACTGAGCAGCAGCTGCTCGTCCTGCACACGTGACCGTTCCCTGCGCTAAGCGGGCCACAAGGCACCTTTGGGTTGGAGCTCATGTTGCCATAGACACTCCAGCCTTTTCGCTTTCCGAGCGTCACGCGGCCCATCGGAGCTGGAGAAGGGGACACGCCCACCCTCCGACGCCGCTGTCACCGTGTAAGGGCTTAGGCTCGCAGCGAGGACCACAGCCACACATCCGTCCGGTAGACGGCGGGGTGACCGACCCCCAGGCTCACTGTAACCTGGTATAGAGAGGCCTGCGGAGCCCCCCGAATGTATGCGTGTTAGGGAGCACTGAATCTGCCGGAGGGTTTCCCGCCGCCGCCTGTGGGTCCGTCCACACATCCCCGTCCCCCGCGTTGACCAGCAGCTTGCACGGCCGCTCGCAGGCCTGGGGGCGTGTGGACGCCGGGGACACGCGCTCCAGGGTCTGAGGCCGCTCCCCGCTGCTTCCCCCCAGGGTCCGTGTTCACGCTGAAGGTCCAGGTGAATGACATCATCAGCCGCCAGCCCCTGAGCCGGGCGGTGGTCGAGGTGTTTGTCAACCACACGAAGACGAATTCCACCGTGACCGGGAGCCGCGGCGCCGCGCTGATCCGCGTGCCCTACACGCTGGGCCTGGGCCTCACCATCCTGGCGCACAAGGTCGGCTACGTGCTGGCCCCGCTGGCCTGGAGGCCCGGCCGGATGCCAAGTAAGCGCGGGCGGGGCAGGGTCCCCCATCCCAGCCGCGCCCTCTCTGCGGGGCCTCGGGGCCTGGTCACTGCGCAGGAACGTCTGCGCGGCCAGTGTAACGTGGGTCAGATATATTTGTATATCTTTTCCTTTCAAATATATTTGTATCGGTTTCCGAGAGGAAGGGAGAGGGAGAGAGAGATGGGAACGTCCATGATGAGAGAGAGTCGTGGATCGGCTGCCTCCTGCACACCCCACACTGGGGATCGAGCCCGCCACCCGGGACTCGAACCCTGACCTCCTGCCTCATAGGTGGACGGACACTCAGCCCCACCGGCCTGGCTCCCAGTTTGCTTTTTACCCCCTTTAGGGCCTTGCTGGAGCAGAACCATGCATGTCTGCCTCTCCCTCCCCCAGCCTCAATAACGTCTTTCGATTGTGCTGTATTTCACAGTCTATTCATCAGTGACCCTCTCGCTGTTCCCGCAAAGCCAAGCAAATATATGGCTCTTTGAAGACACCGTTTTAATTACGGGCAAACTCGCTGGTAAGTGTGACGCTTCTTCCTCGGCTGACCAGTAAGTACGCAGCTGCGGTGGTTGTTATGACGACTGCACGTCTTCAGTGACGACGAGTCGCGTGGATCCTAAGGCGGGAAGCCTCCGTGGACCAGGTGGTTCATTTTTTCTTCCAGAGGCCAAGTCTCAGCCAAGTGTCCAGTTTTCAAAAGCCTTCATCACCCTGCCGGACAGCCAGCACTTCAGCAACGTGACCGGCTACCTGACCGTCCTGAGCAGTTTTCTGTACACGTCCGGAATCGCTCTGAGTACATCAGGTGCTGCCTCCTTCTAC
Organism: Corynorhinus townsendii; assembly: GCA_026230045.1. Lineage (NCBI taxonomy): Eukaryota > Metazoa > Chordata > Mammalia > Chiroptera > Vespertilionidae > Corynorhinus > Corynorhinus townsendii. The sequence continues at coordinate 1,263,539 of JAPDVU010000005.1, forward strand.
ACGGGACAGTCATCCGTAGAAGAAAGCACCCGAGCCGCTCACCAGAGCGGTCACGGTGATTTAGGTTGGGCGCTCGCGGAAGCTCCGGGGGGAGGGGGGCGCGTGGCACCTCGGAAACACAGGCCGGTGGTTAGGATGCTACACGCGCTCGATCCCCTCGTGGGCAGTGGGAGAACGGTTAAACAGAGCCTTCCGCATACCCTGTTCCAAGTTTTACCTAAAAGAGGTCAAGGCGGGTGTCGAAAATAGTAACGATGATTGTGACCTTGTAGATTAAAAAATACATTTAAAAATGGAAGTGTGATCTAGAGAAATTTGCACTTGGCTTTTTATAACTTGACCTTCTGTTCATCCTTATCAACTGGATGGGACGCGCCAGTGATGGGTGGCTCTGGCTGAACGAGGGGAACTAGGTACTTTGGGCCCATACGAATGTTGCTACTATGGGACTACAACCCGTGTTTGATGGGAGATTGTAATAAATGGCCTTTTTTTAGGATTTGAAAGCATCGAGCTGACTCCCCTCGCCGCGGTGTGCGTGAAGATTTATTCGGGGGGCAGGGAACTCCAGGTGGCCGGCTCCGTTCAGCTTTCCCTCCCGCTTCTCCACACCCAGGACGTGAGGGCGGGGGACCACGTGCCTGCCTGGACGTTTGACATGAACACAGGTGAGTGACAGGAGCCAGGTGTTCCGAACACTTCCCTCGTGAGGGTTGGATCTCAGAAGCAGATCTCGCTGCACTTCCATTTCAGCCTTGTTGGAGTGTAGCTGACGAGTGAAGTTTCTCTATTTCCATGTGGAATAAAGTAACTGAAAAGGCCTCGGGTGGAAAACAGGCCCACTCACCAGGGTGGTTTCTGAGCACGCCCCTTACTTGGGCCTCAGTTTCCTGCACGTTGAGTGAGAGGTCGTTTGAAGTCACTTGGAAGAAGAAGATCTTCTTGTTTGAGTCCTGATTTCAGATGATTCCTTCTGGCAGAGGCCTTTGTCTCCACTGCACCTTCCAGCAAGAAGAATTTTGGGGTTGCCTTATCACATGTGCTAACACTGCATACACTACCCCTCTTAACGGGAATCCCAACCGGCAACAGATAACCAACCACCCGCTGATAAGGTTGGATGTCACGACTCACATCCTTAAGATAATCTCAATAGGCACCATTTAAATATATTCTGATTGATTTCAGAGAGGAAGGGAGAGGGAGAGAGAGATAGAAACATCCATGATGAGAGAGAATCATCGATCGGCTGCCTCCTGCACGCCCCACACTGGGGATCGAGCCCACAACACAGACATGTGCCCTGACCGGGAATTAAACCATGACCTCCTGGTTCCTAGGTCAACACTCAACCACTGAGCCACGCCGGTCGGGCTCAATAGGCACAATTTAAACGTTATTTGGAGAGTTAACGATTTCCTGAAACATCCTGTATTTATTAGTAATGATTTTATTTTGTGTAGTCATAACAAATCATTCACACTATTTTATTGACTATCTTATTATCATAGGTACTGTACTACCATGTAACATACAATGTATATATTATCCCATGGTAACATATTGCTACAGTTTTCATGATTTTTGAAAAAGCCCCGCCAGGGACTCTGTGACCATCAGCAAACTCCCGTCCGCTCTGAAGAGAGCGATAGAGCTAACTGTGTGGCGTTCTCCTTACCTTTCCCTCTAGGGACTTGGGTCAGCCACGGCCGGGGGACGGTCAAGGACTACAACAGCCATTTGATTTGGACATACGACGCGCCGCATCTGGGCTACTGGATAGCAGCTCCGCTGCCCGGAACCAGAGGTTTGTGATCACGAAACAAAGCGTAATTAAAGAACGCGGCCCCAAGCAGCCACGCTGGCACCGACGGCAGCCGGCCGCGTCCTAAGCGTCGCGCTCCCTGCGGTGCCGCGCGCACACGGCCCCCGGGCCCGGGGTCTCCACTGTGTGCGCTTCGTGTTCATAAGAAAAGTTAGGCTCCGGGAACTCTGAGGTCTCTTGGAGTTACGACAGCTGGTGAATGTGAAGTTTGTTCGGATCAAGTCTTTCCTCCCCGCCCCCCGTCCCTCCTCTCCTTTCTCTTTTTTTAAGTGAGCCAGGTCTTTATAGTAGATATAGCAGGAGTTAGCTTTTCTCAGGGAACTCCATCAGTAGATCATAGAACATCTATACGTAAAAAAGTCTAAGTGACCTTCTGAACGTTTGACCGTCTGACCAGTAGCTATGACGCACAGTGACCACCGGGGGCAGATGGTCCGACCGGTAGCTATGACATGCATGGACCACCAGGGGGCAGACGCTCAACGTAGGAGCTGCCGAGCTATGGTGACTTGGCAGCTGCGGTTCTTGGGCGACGCACCCATAACCAGAGAGGAGGGAGCTCACTTCCGGGGCACATCATCCGAGAAACGCACTCTCGCAATCCGGGACCCCCTCGATCCTCGCAGGCCAGGCCGAGGGACCCCAGCGTGCACGGGGCCTCTAAGTTTCCATATAAGACACAAACATCGCACTTACAGCTTTCTCTCATCCATTTCAGCGGATAACAGAGTTCGTGTTGTCTTGAGATGATAAGGCAGCTAAATAGTTGCGAAGAATATGTGTGCTCAAAACTGTGGGTACAAACAGGGGAGTTGAACAAAGGTAGAAAAAGAAAGTCATTCCCTGTCGTCGAGTACAGTGGTCGCCAACCGGTGGTCCCCCAGGTCCAGAAGGTTGTGACTGCTGGTTGAGTAGTAAAGACCGGATAAAAGCAATCAGCAGATAAAAACAATCAGCAGAGCCCGGAACGGTGTGGCTCAGTGGATAGAGCGTTAGCGTGCGGACTGAAGGGCCCCAGGTTCGATTCCGGTCAAGGGCATATACCTTGGTTGCTGGCACATCCCCAGTGGGGGGTGTGCAGGAGGCAGCTGATCGATGTTTGTAGTTCTCTATCCCTCTCTCTTCCTCTCTGTAAAAAAATCAATAAAATATATTAAAAAAAAAAAAAGCCTTCTAGCCGGCTGCAGGGTGGACTGGCTGCACCAGGCCTGCTGCCCCTGGGGCCTCGGGGTGGGGCTGGCATAAATGGAGTTGCCTCCGGGCTTCCCTGCAGCCAGTGTTGCCAAGGCAACTTCCGGGCCTTCAGCATCTGCTCTTGTCTCCTACCTCCTCCTCCTGTAATTGTGGGTTTGCAATCCACAAAAACAAAGCAAAGCCAAACCTCCAGTGCCGCTTCCGCGAGGTTTTGGGGAGAATGAAAGTTGAATGCATAGGTCGTCCCTCCATCTAATTGTGTGCCAGACAGTTAATCCTGGCCGAGGGCCTGGCTCTGGCTGGGCGGCTGCGGCGCGGCTGGTCCAGGCTGGGCAGGGCCGTCCCAGCGCACATGCTGACTGGACGCACACGCCCACTGGGACGCACACGCCCACCGGGACTCACTCGCCCACCCACCGGGACGCACACGCCCCCCGGGACGCAGACGCCCACCAGGATGTGGGTGACGCTCACACACCTTTCTCCACGGCACCCTCTTGTCGCACTCCTCACGGCTATCTGTCCCTTTGAAGACTCACGGTTTTTCTGACATTAAAGAAAAAGGTTTTAACTTTCATTGTTTTATTGACAGTCTTTGCATTTTAAACTGTGCAAGTAACAAGACTTTTTTTACAATTGAACTTATTGGGGTGACATTGGTTAATAAAACCGTACAAGACTTCTTTTTAAGCGAAGCTGGAATGTGGTCTTCGCCTAGTTGAACTGTAAGCCCCTAACCGTGTCGGTCACAGGGCTGTTCTCTCTGTTCAGTTCTGACCTCAGTGCTGACGACATGATTATTCAGAAACCAGAGGGAGGCGGCTTTTGTCCTTCACGATGCAAAATACCCCGCAGCCTTGCCAGCTGTCCGGCCTCATCCCGTTCCCGATGTGCAACTAGGATGAAATATTGATGAGAAAGAACAGTTAATATTTAATGTAACCCTTCAACGAACTCTTGGGTCTAATAAAAACAGCCTACGGAGCACTTGGGCTTTATCGAGAAGTATACCTATTTTTGGTGTTTTTATTTTATTTCAGTATTTTTTAATATATATAACTTTCATTGATTTCAGAGAGGAAAGGAGGAGGGATAGAAACCTCAGTGATGAGAGAGAATCATGGATCGGCTGCCTCCTGCACACCCCCCACTGGGGACCGAGTCCACCACCCGGGCCTGTGCCCTTGACCCAAATCAAACCCGATGCTCTATCCACTGAGCCGCACCGGCTAGGGCTCTCTATTTATATTGTAAATAACTCTTTATTGTTACGAGTATGACATATGTCCCCTTTTTCCTGCCATTGACCCCTTCTAGCCCGCCCCTGCTCCAGGCCTTACGCTATTGTCTGTTTTCTCTATGGGCCATGCATGTATGCATACAAGGTCTGTGGTTGATTGCCTCCCACCCGCCACCCTCCCCGCCTCCCCCTCCCACACCCCCCCTCCCCCCAATCCCACATCTGGTCCGTGCACCCATGCCTCTGGACCGGCTCCGGTCATCAGTTCACTTCGTTCCTTAGAGAGAGGTGTCCCTTCCCCGACACAGACACCGGAAACAACCAACTGACACGGTGACCTTAGGAGCTGTAAGAGCCGGGCACTTCTCTGAACTAGGCGGACGCTTGGTCTGCACTTTTATGTTGGAAAAGACCGTGGCTCAGGCGCTGAAGGAGAAGGGAGGTTCCGCTGAGGCTGACCACGGCGATCCCGGCTGCTGCTCCTGCTGCTGCTCCTGCTGCTGCTCCTGCTGCTCCTGCTCCTCCTGCTCCTGCTGCAGGCGGAGCCGGCCGGAGCGCTGGGCCCTGCCAGACACGGGGGGCAGCTTGCGTGTCGCTGCCTTTGCAGGCACTGACCGGGCGGCGGGTCTGCAATAGGCAGCGGGTGACCCCTCTGAGTCTGTTTTCTGGTTTCTAGACGGGGGTGGGGACCCCTTCTCTCCCAGCACTTGTTGGGAGGTGAGTGCCTGTCCACGCCGAGGCGGCCGTGGCCGGCTGGTCAGCGAGCAGAGGCCGCCGCGTGGCACGCGGTCAGTCTGGGGATCCGTCCTTATAACCGATCTCCAGGCGCATTCTCCCCGAACCTCAGAGAGACAGCAGCCCCGGGGGCGGGTGACCAAAGAATAACGGAGCGTGTGTTTCCTGTTCGCTTTGTCCGCTCGTTTGGGCGGAACCGCGCAGGTCCGGGCGCCCGCGGAGACCCCAGGGACCTGGCTGCCTACCACACGGCCTTCCTGACGGCCATCCTGGGGGGCACGGTGGTCATCGTGGTCGGCTTCTTCGCGGTGCTGCTGTGCTACTGCAGGTAGGCGGGCGCGCGGGCGCGAACCCCACCCCGCACCCCGCTCACGGGCGGCCGCGTGGGCTGTGCGTGGCCAAGGGCGGTGGCGGGAGTGGACGGGCCCCTCCTGGCAGTTCGATAGAAGGTGGATGGGCCGGAAGGGGGCGCGTCCCCGGCTCGCCCGCCCGTGGGAGGTCGGTGTGGTGTGCTGGCTGCGAACCCCGTGACCCCGCCCCCCGCCCCCCGCAGGGACCGGTGCGGGCCGCCCCAGAAGAGGGACCGGCCCGCCCCCAAGCTGGAGGCGCTCCGCAGAGACCAGACCACGTCCACCACGCACATCCACCGCGTGGGCTCCGTCAAGGCCGCCCTGAGAGCCGAGGACCGGGCGCAGCCCCGCCGCGCCAGGAGCCCCGCGTGCAGCCCGCAGAGGCCGGGCCTGGCCGAGGCCGAGGCGGAGGAGCGCGTGGCCGTGGTGAGGACGCGGGACCGCTTTGAACTCTACGGGGAGGACGCCTCCTTTCTGTCCGCCCACGCCAGTGCGTACGCCAGGACCCCCCCGCCGGCCTCGGAGGCCCACGCCCCCGGCAGCCTGGCCCCGCGGGGGGACGCCGAGGAGGGGTACGGGCGCGCCGCGCTCCCGGAGCAGCTGCTGCACCTCTACAGCCAGCCCCTCGCCATCCTGCAGAGCGCGGACCTCTTCGCCGCCGAGCAGCTGGGCGCGGCCAAGGCGGCCACGCTGCCCAGGAAGGGGCCGCCGGGCTACGGGCCGCTGCTGGAGCCGGCGAGCCGCGAGGCCTTCGCGCAGACCTTGCCCAAGATGCCGGGCCACGAGCGCGCCCCGCCCGCCGCCCGGGAGGAGGGCCCCCCGCGCGAGGCCCCGCCCAGCCTGCCGCCGCCCGCGCCCGCCTGGGGCCGCTACCCCAGCAGCCTGCTGGAGTCGGTGTCGGTGCCCGGCACCCTGAACGAGGCGGTGGTGGTGGCGCCCTTCTCCTCGGAGCTGCAGGGCATCTCGGAGCAGACGCTGCTGGAGCTGAGCAAGGCGCAGCCCTGCCCGCACCCCCGCGCCTGGTTCGTGTCGCTGGACGGCAAGCCGGTGGCCCCGGTGCGGCACTCCTTCATCGACCTGAAGCGGGGCCGGCGCGGCCGCAGCAACGACGCCAGCCTGGACTCGGGCGTGGACATGCACGAGCCCCACGCCGGCCGGAGGCTGGAGCGCGAGCGGACCTTCGTCAAGGGCGCGGCCGCGCCCCGCGTGCTGTACCTGGAGGACCTGGACCTGAGCAGCAGCGAGAGCGGCACGGCCGTCTGCTCCCCCGAGGACCCCGCGCTCCGGCCCGCGCTGGACGGCGGGGGGCCCATCCCCGAGCACCCGGCCGAGGAGGCCCCCGGGAGGAGGGGCGCCCGCGAGGACTGGGACGCCAGCACCTCGCCCACGAGGAAGCGGGGCCGGGGCCCACTCGCCAAGAGGGACAGCAAAACGAACATCTGGAAGAAGCGGGAGGAGCGCCCCCTGCTCCCCATCAATTAGCACCCGGGCTGGGGGGGTCCGGCTCTGGGTGCTGCTCCTTCTCGTTTCTGGAGTAAATTGCAGTAGGAACTTGCTATTATTATTATTATTTTAATATATTTTTGTTGATTTCAGAGAGGCAGGGAGAGGGAGGGAGAGAGAAACATCAGTGATGAGAGAGAATCATGGATCTGCAGCCTCCCCGGGGCTCCCTCCTGGGGACGGAGGCTGCAGCGCCCTGAGACGGAATCCAGCCACGACCTCCTGGTTCCTAGGTCAGCGCTCACCACTGAGCCAGCTGGCTGGGTCCCATGTGAACTTCCCGGGGCGGTGAGACCCACGGGCCCAGCCGGCCCGGAGCAGAGAGAGTGTGAGACGGAAACAGCCCCAGGGAGGGGGTGCCAGGGATGCTTGTGGGGCCCCTCTTCTCATTTGTTCCCGGCCTGACCCTGAAGCACCCACGTGTTCACGACGCGAAACAGCCTCACCCAGTTCGTTGTCTGGAGATGTCGGCCCGGCAGCCACCCATCCCCGGCTCCGGGCCGAAGGCCTCTGTGAAAGGGGCACCCCAAGGCCGCTTCCCCCGAAAGGGTGGCCCCGCTCTGAGGGTGCCCCGTGCAGCGGTGGGAGGGAAGTTGTGCTCAGATGCGGACTGCGACATCTCCGTTCTGTGCCCACTGCCCGCCCTGGACACCGCGGGACCAGTGTTCCCGACGGGCGTCTTTCTAGAGGTCAAAGGCCAGACAGCCTCTTGTTGCTGCTATACGCAGCATGCATACTGCGTCAACCCCACACTCACCCAGGATGGCCAAGAGGCGACTTGGTTGCTAGAGAGGGAAGCTCTCCGGAGCCAGCGGTAAAGTGACGGTTTGTTATTTAGAAATCTGAGAAGTGGGCAACGCTGATATTAAACGTTTGTTTTAAAATCTCTTGTTCCTTCCCTCCAAAGTGAAGTGAGCTTAGCTGTCCAGGGAAACGTCACACCGGTCTAGAGAGACAGAGACCCCACCAGGCTTCCCTTTGGTTTCAACGCTGATACGTGGAAGCTAAAATCAATCAGTCCTAAGATAGGCCTTTTAGTGACAAAAATTCTGTCCCTAAAATGCCATTAAACCTGACTTTAAAAACTTAATAAATCAATGATGTTTCTTAGGAACACTAAAAATTAACAGTGTGTGGAACTAAAGGAAATAAACATTGCAGTTTTTTTTCTAAAATGTTGATGAGCCAAATAAAAAAGACATGCCATTTCCCTAACACTCAGAAATCCCTTGGGGATGTTAGGTAGGTGTATAGATTTTTTTCTGTTAATATTCATAAGAGATGTTTGAGAAAAACAGTCTCAGTTTCATGGGGAAAGTCAGTTTTTTCTTAAAATGCTTGTAGCCTTAGCAACACCCCTAGCCCCACCCCCAGTTTTGGGAGAAATATGTCGCTGTCCATCTCATCGCATTTCATCTTAGCAAAGAATTCCGTGTGAACATGCGCAGCTGTTCATAATTGTTTTCCGCCCTGAGTTACCGTTCCTAGGTCCTAAAATAAATCTCTTCTTAATTAAAATCAACTCCTCCCGTTTTCCTTAAAATTTCCACGAAGGCCGATGCTGAAGCAGATCCCCCTCTTCCTTGGGGGAAAAATGGCTTCATTTCTCATCCCTGCTGAGCAACAGGGAGACGCAAGGCGCATCCATTGAAAGAAGCAAAAGGAGCCACCTTCGCGTTAGTCAGGGGAACGTGGATGAGCCTGAGCGATGGCCCTTTCCCAAGGCGGGACTCGCCAGGCCCGCACCCACAGCTGAGGCACCCAGGGCTCAGGCAGCCAGGGCTGAGGCACCCAGGGCTCAGGCAGCCACGGCTGAGGTACCCAGGGCTCAGGCAGCCACGGCTCAGGCTCTCAGGGCTCAGGCACCCAGGGCTCAGGCACCCAGGGCTCAGGCAGCCAGGGCTCAGGCACCCATGGCTCAGGCACCCACGGCTCAGGCAGCCATGGCTGAGGTACCCAGGGCTCAGGCACCCAGGGCTCAGGCTCCCAGGGCTCAGGCAGCCAGGGCTCAGGCAGCCAGGGCTCAGGCACCCAGGGCTCAGGCACCCATGGCTCAGGCACCCAGGGCTCAGGCTCCTAGGGCTGAGGCAGCTAGCCGCCGCGTTCTGCACTGACCAGCGACCCCCAAGACCAGGCACAGGTGCCGTGCCTCCCCGCCCCAAGAGGAGAGACGCGATCTGGGGATCCCCAGGCTGATTGAGTTGTGCGGGGGGGGTGGGGGGGTGGTGAGGGGGGCGTAGAAGAGGGCCCTCAGAGGAGGCTTCTCACTGGTCTCACACGGAGAGCCGCGCTAGGAGTCGCTGAGGATCTGCAGGGCCAGGACTCAGGCTGCGGGAGGGCCTGGGGGAGGCGGGATCCCATCCCCCTCCAAGTTCACGCTCGCTCTCCGCAGCCCCTGCGGGCGTGCAGCTTTTCCCCAAACGCGGACCTGGGGGCCATGCACCCTGCTGGCCCGCAGCGTGTCCTCCTCTGTATTTCTCGTGCCGATCCAGTCCGCGTCGGCAGGTTATCTCGGGTGCAGTGGGAAGCCAGAGAGTGAGAAGTTGTACTTCATCAGCGTCTCACGCGTGTATCGCTCCCTCCTCTAAGTAACAGCGTGCCCTCGCTCGGCTAAGTGACGGGCTCTCTGTCGATGGGAGGGCCCGCCGTTCAGACCCGCCCTCACTCGTTCGCGTGGAAAGGGAACGAGAGGAGGTGCCCCCACGGGCTTTCTTAGAAACGCCCCGTTTCAGTTCCAGAAGAAAGCCCTGTTTCTGTGGACGCCGCACCTTCTGTCCTCCAGCGGGAAGCACAGGCGTTGATCTTTTGTAACGAAGGTTAACGACGTGCACCTTCTCCTTGGCGGCGGGGCGCACCTTTCCTGCTCCAAAGCCCAAGCCGTCCGCTTTCTGTCAGCCCCCGTGACGTAAGCCTGCAATGTGTACCGCTTCCTCCCAGGGCGACACGGGTGGAAAACCACCCCAGGGTTTCGCAAATGGAAAGCTGGAGAATTCTGGTCCCAAGTTGTTGGTACGTGTGGACCCTTTGTGCATGCTTCGCTTATATCTTAAAAGCGAAAGTCTCCCGCGATTCCCCGATGGGCTCGTGTAGAAAAGCACAGCGACGTGGATTTCTGGAGGCACCTTAGGACCCAGAGACTTCATAGAGCCCATTTTTACGGCGTGTAAGCGGTTGTGTCGGGACCACCCCCCTTTGTAACATGCAGCCCAGCACGCAGGTCACACGTGTCGAGGAACCGAAGCACTTGGCCCTGGCAGATCACTCTCCCCGGGTCTGAGTCCTCTGGGATCAACACACCTGTTTTAGGGACCAGTGGGCCAACCAGCACCCCTCCAAACTCCCCCCGAGGGCGACGCTCAGAGGCACCTCTGAGTTTACAGGGCATGAGGCGCACACTGGCCCATGCACTTCCTGTCTTTGTAGAGAATCTGACTGTGTGAAGGGCCATCGCAGACCCAGGGCTGACGGCTCGCCCTCTGATCCCCAATGTTTTTAGCTTTTGTATTCTTTTGTCAGAGGAGGCCCCACCCCAGTGTATATTTATGGCCATGACTGCTGTAGTTACTGCTGGAGACCAGAACCTGAAGATTTGTAAAATGTTAAAACATAGTTCATTAAAGATAATAAAATGAATCTGAAAATGTACTCGATGCATTGTTTATTTTGGGAAAATGACAAAATACTCCTAAGTTCTCATTTGATCTAGGAAGAACTCAAATATTAATTTTCAATTTCGTCTACTCCCTAGAGTAGAACAAGCATTCTACCTCTGATTACCCCTTGTTTATAGGATGAACTTGACCTCTCTTTGCTCATCACACTCTCCAAAGTTCACACCTGCGCTATGAAAGCCAGAGATAGACATACTAGTTCCCCTCCAATGAGAAGACTTCTTAAGGCAGTGGTCGGCAAACCGCGGCGAGCCTCATGTGGCTCTTTGGCCCCTTGAGGACGTTTTTAGCAAAGGCCAGTTTAGGAGTACCCTCATTACGTTAATAACGATGTCCGTACCTATATAGTTCAGTTTGAAAAACGTGGCTCTCCGAAGAAATGTCAGTCCTCGTCCCGTTGACTCATTTGGGCTCTGCTGACTAATGAGTTTGCCAACCCCTGGGCTAGAACGTGAAATAAATTGCGTTTCCCAAAATACTCGAGTGAGACTCCTTCCCGCCTTCGGGGCGCTCTCCAGCCGGCAGGCCGAAGACTGCGTTTTAGCCACGGCTGCGCCCTCAGAGGCCGGTTCTCCTGCCAGGGCCCCGGCTCTCTTCATTGGATGCACTTAGGTTCAGGCCCGTGGGCCGGGGCTTCAGGGTCTCGATGAGAGAGAACCATGGATCGGCTGCCCCCTGCACGCCCCGCACTGGGCATGGAGCCCGCACCCGGGCCTGTGCCCCGACCGGAACTGAACCCGGACCTCCTGGTTCAGAGGTCAACACTCAACGAAGGAGCCAGGCCGGCCGGCGGGGCGGAGTCTGGAGTCTTCACAGAATGACGCAGCCCCTGGCGAGTCCTGCAGGACCCAACCCAGGGGTCACGGGCGGGGGTCAAGGACATCGCCAGGTGACATCACCCGCTGCGCAGCCCGTTCTCGCCTCCGAAGCAGCAGAGAAGACTGACGGGTAAGACAAAGGAGAGGGAGTCGGGTGGAGCTGGGTGTTTTAATGAGTTTATGGGAAGTGACTCACCCACCAGCACTGGGTCACTGGCAGCCAACAGGGCCCCTTCCTGCGAAGTCCGGGCTGGAACGCTGTCAAACAGAACCAGGTGCTGATTCATCTGGGCCTAATCCACCTCTGGGCTCCAAACAGAACCAGGTGCTGCTTCATCTGGGCCTAATCCACCTCTGGGCTCCAAACAGAACCAGGTGCTGCTTCATCTGGGCCCAATAAGCCACCTCTGGGCTCCAAACAGAACCAGGTGCTGCTTCATCTGGGCCCAATAAGCCACCTCTGGGCTTCACACAGAACCAGGTGCTGCTTCATCTGGGCCTAATAAGCCACATTTGGGCTTCAAACAGAACCAGGTGCTGATTCATCTGGGCCCAATAAGCCACCTCTGGGCTGTTAAACAGAACCAGGTGCTGCTTCATCTGGGCCCAGTAAACCAACTCTGGGCTGTTAAACAGAACCAGGTGCTGCTTCATCTGGGCCCAGTAAACCACGTTTGGACTTCACACAGAACCAGGTGCTGCTTCATCTGGGCCCAGTAAACCACGTTTGGGCTTCACACAGAACCAGGTGCGCTGTGAGAGGCATTGACTGACGTATGGTTTTAACTCACTGTCCAGCGCGTTACGTCTGTTTTCCGGTACAAAAACACTTTCAGAGCGCCACGGGAGAAAAATGGTCTAGCAGTCAGTCACAACTGTACCTTTAAATCCCACAAGTTAATGAACTCAGTTACCAACGGTGAGAGCACATGGAGCAGCCGAGCGCCAGGCCCACCCGTGCTGGCGGCTGAGCCACCGCAGGAACACGCTTCTCCTTGCTCCAGCGGACAAGCGTCTTCCTGTTTCTGCGGGAACGCTCGTGTGTTGAAAAGTAGATGATTTTTTTTTCTTTTTCTTCCCTTTGTTGACAAAACCTTGCCTGGTCAAACCTTGCATTTCCTGGTTTCCAAACCCACGCTTGCTGTGGCTGCCCACCACGTCCCACAGTCCCGTGGGACACCCTGGTTCCCCACGGGTTTACTGGACCTTTCCCGCTCATGTGTTGCTGCTCTAAGCCTCGTGGACCGCATTGAGACGCGGCCACCTGCAGCGTCTGCCTCCATCAGCTCCCGGGAGTCACGGGCTGACGACTCTGGAACCGCTCAGTTAAAATCCGTCTGAAGCACTATTGATTCACAAGCCTAATGGCAGCTATTAAGCATAATCGTGGAGTAGATGTCTCAGAATTACATGTTTTATATATCCCCAGAGATTTGTTTTAAACAAAGTATTTTTAAATTTGTTTGGCTTAATAGGTATAGCTCTAATATCCGGCGTTCTGTAATAATCCTATTTTGAAACCTTGGTTTCTAACTCAGCTTCTGATATTTGTTTCCATTAGTAGATGTTTATGAACACGTGCCCTCACAGATACTTTATTCACATGGCTTTTCCATTTGGCGGTTATAACTGACCCTTCGGTCGCTGGGAGACTGGGGGAAGGCTGAGGCACCTGTTGTTTTCATCTGGATATTCCCAAGGATTAGGATCGCAGGGCCTCTAGAAGGTTCCCGTGTTCATGGGCTCCACCGTGGGACGGCGATTAGGGTCACATCAGGCGTTCGAGCTGATGCAGGCGGGGACATGCGGGGAGATGCGGGGACATGCGGGGACATGCGGGGACATGCGGGGAGATGCGGGGACATGGGGGAGATGTGGGGAGATGCGGGGACATGGGGGAGATGCGGGGAGATGCGGGGACATGCGGGGAGATGCGGGGACATGCGGGGAGATGCGGGGACATGCGGGGAGATGCGGGGACATGCGGGGACATGCGGGGACATGCGGGGACATGCGGGGAGATGCGGGGAGATGCGGGGAGATGCGGGGACATGCGGGGAGATGCGGGGAGATGCGGGGAGATGCGGGGAGATGCGGGGACATGCGGGGAGATGCGGGGAGATGCGGGGAGATGCGGGGACATGCGGGGAGATGCGGGGAGATGCGGGGACATGCGGGGAGATGCGGGGAGATGCGGGGACATGCGGGGACATGCGGGGACATGGGGGGAGATGCGGGGAGATGCGGGGAGATGCGGGGACATGGGGGGAGATGCGGGGAGATGCGGGGAGATGCGGGGACATGCGGGGACATGCGGGGACATGCGGGGAGATGTGGGGACATGCGGGGACATGGGGGGAGATGCGGGGACATGGGGGGAGATGCGGGGAGATGCGGGGACATGCGGGGACATGCGGGGACATGCGGGGAGATGCGGGGAGATGCGGGGAGATTCGGGGAGATGCGGGGACATGCGGGGAGATGCGGGGACATGGGGGGAGATGCGGGGAGATGCGGGGACATGCGGGGACATGCGGGGAGATGCGGGGAGATGCGGGGAGATGCGGGGAGATTCGGGGAGATGCAGGGAGATGCGGGGAGATGCGGGGAGATGGGGGGAGATGCGGGGACATGCGGGGACATGCGGGGAGATGCGGGGACATGCGGGGGGATGCGGGGACATGCGGGGAGATGTGGGGAGATGCGGGGAGATGCGGGGACATGCGGGGACATGCGGGGAGATGCGGGGAGATGCGGGGACATGGGGGGAGATGCGGGGAGATGCAGGGACATGGGGGAGATGTGGGGAGATGCGGGGACATGGGGGAGATGCGGGGAGATGCGGGGACATGCGGGGACATGCGGGGAGATGCGGGGAGATGCGGGGACATGCGGGGACATGCGGGGAGATGTGGGGACATGCGGGGACATGGGGGGAGATGCGGGGAGATGCGGGGAGATGCGGGGACATGCGGGGACATGCGGGGACATGCGGGGACATGCGGGGAGATGCGGGGACATGGGGGGAGATGCGGGGAGATGCGGGGACATGCGGGGACATGCGGGGAGATGCGGGGAGATGCGGGGAGATGCGGGGAGATTCGGGGAGATGCAGGGAGATGCGGGGAGATGGGGGGAGATGCGGGGAGATGGGGGGAGATGCGGGGACATGCGGGGACATGCGGGGAGATGCGGGGACATGCGGGGGGATGCGGGGACATGCGGGGAGATGTGGGGAGATGCGGGGAGATGCGGGGACATGCGGGGACATGCGGGGACATGCGGGGAGATGTGGGGAGATGCGGGGACATGCAGGGGGATGCGGGGACATGCGGGGACATGCGGGGGGATGCGGGGACATGCGGGGACATGCGGGGAGATGCGGGGACATGCGGGGACATGCGGGAGTCCCAGGTGGTGGTGTGAGCTGCAGGTGGTGAGACGACCCAGTTTGAGTGTCAGGGTGAGGAGGGCTTCCCTCGATGCCAGTAAATTATTATTTGTGTGGTAATGGCTTCATAAAAGTAAAGCATCTATTCCGTTTGAGTACTGACTTTTACAAATAAACACACGCACGCATTTAGGTTGAAAAATAAGACAGTGACGTCGGCGTCTCCTGTAGGTTCCATGGACAAAGGAGACATTCCCTCAGGCAGACCTGGGACGGCCGAGACGAGTCTCAGGAACTTCCCGAAGACAGAAATCACGGACAGAGCAGTCCGAGCACGCGACCTTACTTTCAAAGCCGATGCCTCGCCATTTCATTTTGAAGGAACTAAGCAGCACTGCACAGCTTTCTGAAATAATGAGATCCAGGGATTTGAATAATTTTCATTTTCCTTCAGAATATCTGATTTTGTGAAGATCTGCGTTGAAACCATGACTATCACCATCTTCTTCTATTTTGCTTCCGTAATAAACAGTTAGAATGTTAGCATTTTCAAATCATCGGCCACAGTAATGAGAAAACCTAGCAAGAAGCAAAATGTTATTTTCATGTTAAATAACCCTTAGCACGGGTGTGCGAAACTGGGAGAATGACCACTGTGTGTGCATGGGCTCCTGCCTGGTGGAAGCAACCTGCTGCCTTATTGCTAGCTTGCACGTGCTTCTCCTCAAGTGGCAACTTCTCTGGCGATGTGTTTCGGGGAAGAGGGCTTGTCGCCGGTGCACCCCGATTGTCTTGCTCGGACACTGCGGAAAGTCTCGCGGAAGCATCGCTCTGTTCCGTTACTGAGAGGTTGCAAAGAACGGCAACCACCTAAGACGTTCAGTTGCCTTCGCTGCCTTGCTCCTGCGTACGATGAAGATGACCGCCGGCCAGCATACCACCGCTCTCCTAACGCTGTGTCTCGGCTCAAGTCCGTCTTCACCGTCACGTCTGCCAGAACTGACGCCCGGGATTTCAGGTTTCCGGACAGGCTCACGTCTCGGAAACGGGTCCCAATCACGTACGGTTATTTTTCTGTTGCGCAATCTATTGGCCACTGGAAACCCACCTGCCGGCACGGGTCTCTCCCGGGATTCCAGCCCTGCCGCCCGCCCGCCCACGTGCCTGTGGTCGGAATCCATCTCCTCGCCCAGCCGGGGAGACAGACGCGCGCCCCGGAGGCCAGCCGCTTTCCCGGGAACAAGGACGCTGACTTAGAAAACGCCGTCCTTCTCACGGGCCCCATCGCGCCGAAGCAGGCCTGGCCGCCCAGCAGCCCTCGCTCAGGAAAAGGCCGTCCTTCTCGCTGCGTTTGGAAATGGTCCTGCCTGTCACCTCCGCCTGTGTCGTTACACAGCCCCTCCGAATGGGATATTCGGCACCTGAACGAGTAGCACCCGGTGTCCGCGTGGACGTGGGTCTGACGCTTCTCATACAGGTACCCGCTCAGCGTGGTCATCCTCACTCTAGAAACGGAAGTTATGTATCCCCGCAACGCCATCGGTAAGGACGATATCTGCCTTTGTAAGCTCCAGCAAATATTCTTCTAAGAAACTGTCCTTCAATCTACGTGGGAAGGCCCGGAGCCCCGGACGGTGATGCCCTGGGAAGGCCTGTAAGGCGCACCGTTTAGCGGAGCTATGCCTATGCTCTGCTGTGGGCACCGGAATCGCTGACCGTGTGCTCGCTCTTCTAGAACCCGGGACGACAGTGGGAGACGGTGCCAGGACCAGGCCCCGCGAGAGCCGTGAGGGTGATGGGGACCTGGGAAAGGGCGGGAGAGAGCCCGTCCTTGCTCAGCTGCCAGGTGGGAGGAGATGGTGGTGGTGAGTGCAGGGTCCGAGCAGCCGCCGGGAGGCCTGGGCGAGGAGGGGGAGATGGCTAACCCGGCAATGCCACGGGGGCATCCGAAGAGAGGGGCACCCCACAAGGGCCTTCCACGCAGCTCACGCTGTTGAAGAGTATCAAGAGCAAACGACCAGGAGGCCCAGGGAAATGGTCCTGATGGAAATGACGTCACCACCCCGCCGAGTCCTCGGACCCCAGGGAGTTTGCCGAGCCACGATTCACTGACCGAAGAGGAGGCCGCGTGCCAACAGGAAGGAAGGCGCCATGGCCCGGCAAGTACTGGTACACTCAGTCACGTCCCCCCTTCCTCAAGACTCATTGACTTGGGTATCTCTTAGAGTGGCCAACCTCCCAGCTTTCCCAGAAATAAAGAGGCTTCTTGGGAAATGGGCTTTTTTTTTCTTCCTTTAAACTGGGGCCCTCGTCGGTGCTGCTCAGTGGATAGAGCGTCGGCCTGCAGACTGAAGGGCCCCAGCTTTGATTCTGGCCAAGGGCACAGGCCTGGGTTGCAGGCTCGATCCCCGGTGAGGGGGCGTGCAGGAGGCAGCCGATCCATGGTTCTCTCTCCTCGTTGATGTTACTACCTCTCTCTCCCTCTCCCTTCCTCTCTGACATCAATAGAAAGATATGGAAAAAGTAAATAATTGGGACCGTCGTGCGTAAACTGGGAAGAGTTGGGGACCTCACTGCTGTGTCCTGGGAAAGGGCATGAGGCAAGCATCCCCAGTCCGAACTGACAGTGACGTCCGGAAAGTGAAGCACTGTGACTGTCCCTCTACCGGAACTGGGGCCTGGGAGGGCCAGGTGATAAACAGAGTCTTGAGAAAGTTCTGGCTTGTGATGGGTCCCTTATTTCTTCAGATCAACCGAGCCATTATTTCCCCAGTCCCTGGAAACCTAATTGAGAATAAGATCCTCTAGGATCAGGACAAGCCCCACACCCAGTTCCTGGCCTGTGGTTGATGAGGGTAATCATACTCACACGGAAGCTTCTGGAATTGTTCCCCAAACTCGGCCAAAAATAAATCTGAAGTGAAGTTACATCCAGGGGCGCGTGGTGGAAATCGGTGCCGCCCGGAAGACTCTAGGGGTCCAGACCACCTTTCCATGTACCTCACTGTGATGGCCCTGTGACACCCAGAAGGATCTTGGACAGACGGCAGCAGACGGTTGCAACCACAAACTCAACGGAGCAGGAATTCCGGCTGAGTGGCTGTGTCAGATGGGATGTGCTTGCTAGGGGAGAGTGACATGAGCTCAGGCGCATGATGTGACGCCGTTGCTACGGCGCATGCACCCTTTCTATGTCAGTGAGGAAAGAGCACAGAAAGTCTCATGCACGTGGAGAAGACAATCACGCACATTGACGGTTGCCGTGGGGCTCTGTTAACCCTCCTGCTCTCGGACCATTCGAACACCCTACAGAAAGTTACACGGATTCACGGCTCCCCGAGCAGGCCCTGGGTGGCACACTCCGTGTATGGTCTACCAGTGTGATAAGAAAACTCAGTGACGGCAGAGTTGTCATTAATAAGTTTGACTAGTTAGTATAGGAATAGGGTCTGCATTATATCTTTCTTTGAACGGAAAGTAAACTGGGCAGCATTGCTGTTTTTCCCTGCCAGCATCCCACACGCATGTGGGAAGAATCCCCTTCTATGCTATCGAGTGGAATGTTTGAAAACAGTGATTCGATACAAGAAAAATCTCCTTCCTTCATTTCTGTAATAATAATTATTTTAATCAACATAAAATCAGATATAAAACTTCAAAAAAATACTCATAATTCATAACATCCTGAACAGACTCATTGAGACACCTAACACTTTAAGTCTTATAAAGAAGGAACTAATTTCCTTTACATGTAGTTAGTTCTTCATGGACAAGGGAGCAAAATGATAACAGAAAATTTTATACCCATTTGTCAAAGCTGTACAGTATTGTTTTACGTTCTACAAAGAAAACAGTTTCATGTTCAATATCCAAATATTAGAAAATCCTGATGTTAGTCAAAAGTGTATTTTCATATCGGAACTCCATCCAGTGTTAACGACAGCTCAGCACCGTTTTATTTAAAGGGCGAGACATAGGCCTTCTTGGTCGATGATGGCGTTTTTTTGCTAAGTTTCCCCAAACAGTTAGCACACCTTGTAGACAGACTAAGTTTAGTTGTACCCCAAGTGGCAATAAGCTCTGCGTCTCCTGGAGCTATGTGGTCTCCCGTTTTCCTCTCTGACGTTGGCACCGAGAATCTTCTTCAGCTTGTGGCTGGTACGTTCAGAGCCCTTGGTCAGCTTCTGGCTTCGACCGGCGTCACTGACCCGGCGGCTTCCCGCTCCAGGGGGACAGACGTTAGTCTTGCGAGTGATAGAAGGAAGAAATGTTTGAGACGGCGTTTCCCCAGAGGATCCCGTGGGGAGATCGTGGAAATACCGGGGGAAATGCTGCCTGATTTTATACTCGTAGGTTAATCTTCTTGAATTCGCATCGTCCGCGTCGAGAGAGTGCAGGTCACCTGATGTCACTTTCCGGTGGGTGTCTGCGGAATGCTGAGGCGTCTTCGACTTTTCAGGATCAGGCTGGTGGATGCTAGGCAGAACCCCAGCTCTGGTTTGTCCTAACACTAACCCGGTGCCTGGAAGAAAGAGCCCTGGTGCTTCCTGCTTCGACAGATGGGTGCCCTCTGTGTTTGGAACCGCGTGACGGCCGCGGCCGTTCACGGCTGTGTCTTTCCAGAGCAAAGGGTTGTATACGACTTGTCCGTCCACGGGGCATGCGTTGCCCGTGTGCAATAACCAGCTGTCAATACATTTCCTGTGAAACTTTAGAAAAGAGGTTATGAGTTAACTGGGGGTATAATGATCTCGCTTATAATGTATATACTGGAGGCCCGGTGCACGAATTCGTGCACACTGAAAGGAAATTAATTAGAAGAAATATTTTAGAGGCCGGGGAGGGACCGCAGGAGGTTGGCTCCAGGGCGTGTCCGGCCCAGTCCAGTCCGAATTGGCTGGACCCCAGCAGCAAGCTAACCTACCGGCTGGAGTATCTGCTCCCTGGTGGTCAGTGCGTGTCATAGCGACTGAGTGGATAGTCGACCTCTGGGTCAAATACTTAGCATTTTAGGCTTTTATACATATAGATTATCTGTGCAAATTTTCCTGTTTCATTACGGAGTCACTACTAAAACTAGCAAAAATGAAAGGTAATTATAACTCATCAAGTTTTATGAAAATATGTTGAAGAGGTTCTCTTAAAAATGTAATTGGCTATGGGTTACACGTTTCTTGAAAACAAAACAGAAAACCACGATAAACGTGGCATAGCTTATAGTATTAGTATAGGTATATTTTATTTTCATAAAGTATAATATACCTATGTTATGATGTCCATTTTCAATATTAAAATGGAAAGCCTACTATGGGCATTAATTTTGTAATTTTGTTTAAGACTACTTATCCAAGCCGCTAATTTTACTGTTTCTAATGAATGAAAATGATTAAATAACAAAAAAGTCATAACCAAGGTTAGGGAGAGGTGGGGGAGATAAGAGACCAACCGAAGGACTTGTATGCATGCATATAAGCATGACCAATGGACGCGAGACACTGGGAGGGGGGTGAGGGCATGGATGGGAGTGGGGAGGTGGGGCAGCGGGAAGGTATGTGCACATGTAATACCTTAATAAAAAAATGGGGAAAAGTCATAGCCAACAAGAGTGGACTGTTGGTCTGATGATGGTAAGATATGAAACACATCACATTCTTGGGACGAAAAGCTATCAGGCATCTTAAGTAAGGGTGACTCTGTGGCTCTCCATGTCTATTGGTGGAAACCATTTCATTCACCAGTCTGTGCTTCTTACTGCCTTCACCTTCCTCAACCCCTCCTCTCCGGCAGCCACCAGTCCGTCCTCCGAGTCTGAGTGCATTTCTGGGTTGGCAGCTGCGGAACAGCCCCGGGGATTAAGGCACCACGCAGAGAACCTAGCCCACAACGTGGTGAGCACCGTGGCGGTGCCGGGCGGGCCCTGGAAACACTGGGGAGACACTGGTCAAGGCCATGACTGTCTCACCTCCTTGCTGCACCCGAAACTAACGCAAGATGGTACTGACTGCAAACTGAAAACTAAACTAAAACAAACAAGTTTATTTCAGGAAAAACCTGGTCACCAAGTCCACGGAGATCAAGCAGCATTAGACTCTGATTCTAGTGCATCCATCTGAAATGATAATTAACTCTGTCCAACGAAGCAGCTCTGCTTCATCCAAAGAGTCATAAAAACACACTAAAACATTAGTCTCCTGCCCCGGCCAGGCTGGCCCAGGGGCTGAGCATCCGCCCAGGAACCGGGAGGTCGCGGTTCGATTCCCCGTCAGGACAAAAGCCCAGATTGTGGGCTCGACCCCCAAGGGCGGGGGGGCAGAGGGGCGGGGGGGCGTGGCGTGCAGGAGGCAGCCGCTCCATGGTCTCTCATCATTAATGTTTCTGTCTCCTTCTCCCTTTCTCTCTGAAATCAATAAAATACACATATAAAAACTGAGTATTCTGTAAGCCTTTCCTTTTGACAGACGACGACAGTGGCTACAAGAATCTAACGCAAAGGGCCAGTCTCTCTTTCCTGGACGGTCTGCACAGAAACGAGCCCTAATCAGGAGGGACCCACTCTTAGGGGCAAAGCTGCCTTTTCCACAGACACCGTCCGGTTTGGACATCTGGACATCGTACGACCGACTGCGGGGAGAAAGGAGACTTCGGAGGCCCCCTCGTCTGGGAAAGCCGGCCCGCAGGGAGCAGCCGGGGGACCCACCTTGTGGGAGCAGGGGAGCAGCCTGGCATGCTGGCCGGGGCAGAAGGCCTGCAGGCAGAGGCGGCACTGGCAGCCGGGGGCCAGCAGCTTGCTGTTCTTGGTGACCATCAGCAGGGGCAGCGACCGCACCGCGTGCTTCGGCGTGAGTGCCTGGCTGGAGGAGAGCGGAGACGTGAGCGCTGGCCCGTGACTCCCCGCCGGGAAGCTGCCACAGCCCGGGGAGCGGCCCCGCAGCAGGGACGCCCACCAGCGGCCACGCTTTCTTGGACGGGAGAGAGGAAGTCTCAGGCGGTACATGGTTCAACAAAGCCTAGAGTCTTGATCCTTAGCAAGGAGGAGCCGACTTTCACATCAGCTTCACCGAGAATAAAGTTAAGGCCCAGCCGGTCTGGCATCGACCTGGGAACCAGGAGGTCAGGGTTCGGTTCCCAGTGAGGGCACAGGCCCCGGTTGCGGGCTCGATCCCCGGTGGGTGGTGTGGGGGAGGCGGCCGGTCCGAGATTCTTCCTCATCTCTGATGCTTCTCTCTCTCTTTCCCTCCCCCTGCCTCTCTCTCGCTAAAAGAAATCAATAAAAACCTATTTTTTACAAAAAGGAATGAAATGCAGTCATTTCCGTTTAAAATACGAAGCTGAGAACCAGAGCAGGATTTTGATGAGAATCATACAAATTATTTCGGTCTGAGCCAACACTTAGGCTTCTTTGTTGGTTTGTTTTGTGAGAGAAACACAACGCTCAGTGCACCCTCCTGTCTGGTGGGGAGTAGGGTGCTCCCTGGCCACCTCAGGCGTTCCCGCCCTGTGATAAGCCCGCAGGTCACAGTGTGCGAGCGTGAGGCCCTCCCTTCCCTGGGGCACGCTGAGGTGAAGGCCTCCCTCGGATTCCCAAGCCGCGGGGGGGAAGGCCCTTCCAGCGTCTCCGTGGGAACAGCCGTGCCTCCGGCTCCTCTGCAGACGCACTCGGAGGCTGCAGCGACCGCGCTTACCAAAGCCGCCCGAGCCCCCAGGCAGAGGCACCTGCATGTTCCCTTAGCTCAGTGTCTTCTTGCTCTTGAGGCTCCCTCCTTGAGGGCCCCACTCTGCCCCAATGCTCGCTGCCCCCAATGCTCTCTGCCTCCCCCACAAATCTCCCGAGCCCATAGCAGTGCAGTTCCTCATCCCCTTCCGGGGAAGTGTGACACCTCACCAGGGCCTCTGTATGGGCTCGTGTTGGACCTACACGCATGAAGAGCGGTGGTCCCCACAGTGCCCACAGGGCCCGGGCTGAATGTCCCCTGGGTTATGTATATCTATAATTATACAAGGGTAGTATGCTCATTAGACCAGACGTCCTTCCAGACGTCCTTCTGGACGACCTTCCAGAGGAAGCTGGGGCTGCGAGGGAAGCCCGGGTCCCGGGTGCCAGAGGGAAGCCGGCGCGGGCAGCAGGGGGAAGGAAAGCCTGCTCTTGCACAAAGTTCGTGCATCGGGCCTCTGGTGTTTATATATACATTTTGTTTAAGTCACTGAAATTATATTTTAAAAAGTATTCCATCCTTTAAAAACGATCTTTTGTGTCTATTTTACAACGTAGCCAGTAGGTTCATGAAAAGCAGCAACTTGGATTTCTGTGATAGATGAGGAGTATGGCACAAGGCCTGGAGGCCTGGCCACCAGAGCACGGCCCTCTGTGTTCTAATCACAGCCAATGGCTCACACTCTCCCTGCAAAGGGGGGGTGGGGGGGCACGGGGCGAGGGTGCGGAGAGAGGCCCAGAGACCTCCTCCCCGCATGTCAGGGCCAATCATGTCAAAGCAGGTCTCCAATCCCCTGTAGAGTCCTCTTCTTCTTCCTTAAACCACTTTAAGATTTATTTATCTTAAACGTGTTGTTGAAAGTATTACAAGTGCCCCCTTCCTCCCCCGTGGACCCCTTCTAGCCCACACCCACCCTCCCCCAGGCCTCGCCCAGCCTGTTGTCTGTGTCCACGGGCAGTGCATACATGCGTACAAGGTCTTGGGCTGATCTCTTCCCACCCACCCCCATCCTCCCTCTGGGACTCATCTGTCTGTTCCATGTTTTTGTGTCTCTGGGTCTATTTTGTTCATCGGTTTATGTTGTTTATGAGATGCCACATCTGAGTGAGATCATGGGGTACCTGTCTTTCTCTGCCTGGCTGATTTCGCTCAGCATGACGCTCTCCAGGCCGCTCCCTGCTGCCTCACAGGGTCAGAGATGCCTCTTTTCCCTGCCACACAGCACTCCCTGGTGTGGATGCCCCAGCTTCCTATCCCCTCACCTGCTGATGGGCACTCGGGCTGTTCCCAGACCTCGGCTATTACTAGTATAAAAGGGCGCTGCTATGAACATGCGGGCGCATACATGATGTGTCAGTTTTAATTTTACATTTATTAAGATGATCACTTAATTACTGTCCTATTTCCCCAGGACCTAGTGCCATCGCTGATAGGATTAATAATAATTACAGACGACGTGACTGGAGTATTGGCTGTGTGTGTTAACTCCCTTCAGACTCGCAGAATTCCTGCGCAGCTGGCTTTGGAATCACCCCCAGGGCAAAGCGGGAGAAACCGCGGCAGGGAGAGGTGGGGTCACTGCCCGAAGGCAGGCAGGCGGGCGGGCGGCCTGGCTGCACTGGGCCTTGGTGTCAGCCGTCTGACCCCAGGCCTGGCTCCCGCCCGCCCGCTACGCAATGTCCCCTGGCCTGTACCGAGGACTCAGTATGTGTTTATCGGATCCAGGACTGAAAGAAACGTGTCAAACTCAGACATTTGTAAGTACCCCACGTCCTACACGAAATTCCACCGAGAAGCTCACCCTGGCTGTTCTTGAAAATGTGGTGTCTGTTCTTCCACGTCATTTTTAATATCTCGGTATTTTTCGGTTTCACCGGATCTTTTTTTTAGTGATTTCCATCTTTGATTTCTCTTCTGTAATAGAGGAAACATACATGTTCCTTGGCACATCACACTTTTATTTTGTGAATTAACGTTCGTAGGCTGCGTATCAGGAGGTTAATCTGATAACCCAACCTGTAACGGTCAGATCCCTTGAAAAATGCATCGTCAGGTTTGATGCTGTCCTGCCGATTTATGCACCAGGCGGTCACATCTGCTATTGTGTTGGATTTTACAAAAAATCCACGAATCACGAATGTGGAACTGACTGCCTCGTACATCCCTAAGGGCAAGAGTTCTCCAAAAACGAAGGCCTTTGGTGTCTGTTTAATCTCGTTCCGCTCCCTCCCCACCCAGCGTGTCATCCATCCTCCCGTTCTCAGACGTGCTTTATGGCGTTTCCAACAGGACCGGCTGGGAGGGGGGGTGGGGTGGGGGTGGGGACACTCACCTCCCGGAACGTGAACGCGTGGCCGCGGTGGCAGCGGCGGTCGAAACAGGCCTGGCACAGGTGGTACTCCTCGCACTGGGCGCACCTGGACACGCACGCGCGCAACGCAAGGGAAACCCCATTACTTGGACGGTTTGGGGTGAAGAGTTCTGGCCAGAATCTCCCTGCACAGATGCGAGGAGGAGGCCCGTCTTAAAGGCCTCACCTCGCGTTACCTTCCTGTCGCTATGGTAACAAGCGCAGCACACGCAGCAGCCTGCGCAGTACCGGCCTCGGTCTCCGGGGCTGCAGTCAGGGGGCCGCGAGGACGCATTTCCTCTGGGACCAGAGCGCGCTCCTGCCCGTCCACCTTCCCGGCCGCCGCCTCCCTGGTCCTCCCGTGACCCCCCCTCCCCCCGCCTCACCTTCAGGGAAAGCGGGGCAGCGCCTCCCTGCCTTCCTCCCCGCTCACATGCGCCCCTCCTGGGTGTCCCCTCGTCCCCTCCGAGAGCCCTGGGGCTCACCCGGCCCAGGGGGCGCAGGAGAACGCAGGGCCGTGAGCGAGGGGAGCCTGCTCCCAGCGGGGCTCTGCGCGTGGGAATTGGTCCGGGACCCTCAGCCAAGCCGTGTCCAGGACCCCCAAGGCGGGGACCCTCCGCACCCCACTGCAGACGGGCGTGCAGAGCCCTGCCCTCGCGGGCGCGGGAAGAGGAGGAGACGGGACGTTCCGAGGTCCTGCCTCCCCCACATCCCGGTCCGGAAACCCTCAGGGAAACACGCGGTTAGGCGGGGAGGGGGCGGGGCGGGGGCGGCCGACGCCTGGCCCCGCGGACACTCACTTGTAACACGTGCCCTCGATGGGGCACCGCTTGCAGCTGTTGCAGGGGATGCCCAGCTGCTTGTCCAGGCGCTCCTTCTCCGCCACCGTCACGAGCTGGCGCGCGTTTTTGAACTCCTCGGCGAGCAGGCTTAGCGGTGCGAAGTCTTCCCGGCACAGAGGGCACTTCACCATAGCCGCGCCCGCGGCGGCGCCCTGGTAGCGGGCCAAGATCTTCATGCACTGGATGTGCACGCTGTTGCCACAGCCGAACCTGCGGGGGAGGAAAGCGGGTACAGACAGTGTTCCCCGCCACCCTTACTGCCCAGGAAACGGACCCCGGCTTCCAGCTACCGCGCGTCTGCTACAGGAACGCCCGGAGGCTCCGGCTTCCTGGCCGCCTAACCCGTCGTCTTCAATGCACCACAGCAGAACGCCCAGCGAGTCCCCAGCTCAGTGAGATGGTGGCAAAAAGTGCTGGGGCGCGAAAGTTATTTTCCATTTGTAAAGTGAGAATGCACATCGCATTCGCCAGCAGGGGCATTGTAACAGTAATGATTACTTCTTAAAATATATATATTTCTTACTGATCTCAGAGAGGGAGGGAGAGAGAGAAACATCCAGGATGAGAGAGAGAGAGAGAGAGAGGGAGAGAGAGAGAGAGAAACATCCAGGATGAGAGAGAGAGAGAGAGAGAGGGAGGGAGAGAGAGAGAAACATCCAGGATGAGAGAGAGAGAGAGAGAGAGGGAGGGAGAGAGAGAGAAACATCCAGGATGAGAGAGAACCAGCGATCGGCTGCCTCCTGCGCTCCCCGCGCTGGGGATCGAGCCTCCCACCGGGGATCCAGCCGTGAGCTCCTGGCTCCCAGGGCGATGCTCCATGCTCCACCACCGGGCCACACCGCCAGGGCCTGCTCCCTGGTTAAGTAAAAAGCTGAGAGCAGGCTGCCACCGCCTTTTTCTGGAAACCCCAGGACACGCCCCCGAGAGAGACAGCGTTTGGGAAGTGGTGGAAAACTACCCGTGGAGACAATTTTGGCAAATAATCAGGAGGGGGAAAAAAAGAATGAAAAAAAGACCAATAGCAAACGGTTGTCCACATTTTCCAAATCCAGCTGCCTTCAAGAATAGTTGACGATGACACGTAACAAACTTTTGTGTGAAATTCTGAATCATGTAGGTTTAAAGACAGAGCTCTGAAAAAGAGATTTTTTTTTATCATTTAAAGTAAAATAATCTTTACTTCTGGAAAACTCTCGGTCGCTACTCTAAACCATGGCATTTATTCATGTGTTAAAAGGAAAAGGTCAAGAATATTCTACTTTAATAAACTTAAAGTGAAAAGAGTCGATTAGGGCCCTGACCGGTGTGGCTCAGTGGATGGAGCGTCGGCCTGTGGACTCAAGGGTCCCGGGTTCGATTCCGGTCAAGGGCATGTACCTTGGTTACGGGCACATCCCCAGTAGGGAGTGTGCGGGAGGCAGCTGATGGATGTTTCTCTCTCATCGATGTTTCTAGCTCTCTATGCCTCTCCCTTCCTCTCTGTAAAAAATCAATAAATATACTTTTTTAAAAAAAGAGGTTAGGTTTCAGTTTTTACCCTTTATCATGTCACCCAGAAATACTCAGAGGAAGCACGGGACCGCTCACAACATACAGACGGGGAGACGAGAGAAGGCCAGCGAAACACAGCCCTTCAAAGAGATCCTGTTTGCCGCCCAGCGTGTCCTCACGCGGTCAGTCACACACACGACACGAGAATTTCTTCCCAAGTTGCAGATGGAAACGTCACCTGCAGAAGGTGACGGGCAGCTTTTTCTCCAGCAGCACTTCCTGGCAGATGGAGCAGATGTCCTCGGGGCCGACCTCCTTCTGCTTGGCGCACCCGTCGCCTTCCGGGTGTGCACGCGCGCCATCGGCTGGTTTTGGGGGAGTTGGCAAGCGATCCACCCCCCGAAGCAGCTCCTCGATCTCTCCTTCCACCAGGCCTAATTGCAGGGCATCTAGTGGAAACCCCCCCCCGTGTTAAAATGCAGCAGCAACAGGAAGGCTTCACACGCGGAACCGCTTGTGCTGAAAGTTAGCATTTTCTTCCCGTGTCAGAGAGGCAGTTTGGGTTGTTAGTACACCCACCTTTACCCCCGTTTTGTATTCTTTTCAGAGTCAAATGGTCAGAAAATGTGCGAGCCACGTCCCACGTGGCTTAGGGTTCAGGATCTGGAGAAGGGCCACGTGCAAATGACAGAGATGAGACAAGAAATAATAATTTGGGAATTGGAGGGCCAGGCGGAGAGTCCAACGCAAGAGGAAGGACTTCACTGGTGCCCAGGCCTGGCCAGCCTTTTGTTCAGTTTTGGAAACACATATAGCCCTTAGTCAGGCAGGCAATTCCGGTAACAGCCAGACAATCTTAAAGGCTGGTAACTATTAGTAAAGATTTACTCTGAGACTATTTGGTCATTGAGCCACCATTGTCTCGACTAAACAATTGGTGCATAGCTCTGGCCCTTGCCAGGGCTCAAGGTTCACCAGTGTTCCGGGCTCTGTGTTTATACTTCTCTGACAGTGAAGACAATGCGTGGCTTCCAACAAGAAAAGACTGATTTATGAAAAGAATGGACATTACCTCACTTTTCTTACTAAACAGAGCCTGTGTAGACTAGTGCATTTTAAGGGTTTTGGATTACTTGTATGATTATAACTTATTAACTTCAACATAGTTTTTATAAAAGCACATACAACTTACATTCATGATTCCTTGGAAGCTTGAATTTTTTCAACAAGATCCTAAAATTCACAAGTAGAAAAACAAAATAACACATTTATTTCTGATATAACATCAAAAATTATTTCATTTTAATTTTAGAGTAGGAATGGCATTATAGAATTCATACTACTGAATGTAGAGGACAAACATAAAACCCTCACCAGCTTTCTGTTATGAAAGCAGCTGCATTTATGTTTTAAAAGAAGCATATGTGAAAAAGGTATGATAAGTGGAAATGAAAGACATTTACAGTAAAGACATTTGCCGGACGGCATCCAGGTATTTCTTCATGACGTCAAGTCCGTTACAGAGAGGCTAGTGAGGGAAGCGGGAGTTCCCAGGACTCCCATTAACTTCCCCAGACGTCTCCTACTCCCAGAAATGGAGTCATTTCTGGAGAGATTACCAAACGACTTTTCCTACATAAGCCATTGTACTGTATGACAGAAAAAATATTTTCAAAATTACCCATTAAAGTGGAATATGATTACTTTTTAAAAGTGGGTAATATATATTAAATTTGTGCTGAATACATATTAAGTATATTTCTGTATATTAAATACTTGTGTTATATTTCCATCCAGTTTACAGTTAATATGCAGTGAAACGTGAGTTACATTACATAAGTAACAGAAAAGAATGCCCTTGCCCCGAGGAAGCTGGCAGAAAAGAAAAATGGGAAAAAGATATTTTAATGATAATAATAAAAGCAAACAGCAAGTTTTGAAAGGACCATATTTTATATCCTTACGTTAACTAGACCAAATAACTTGTTAGCAGATGCTCAGTAAAAACTGATCAAAACAAAAAATTTGGTAAATAAAAGCATTAGGAATAATGGATATTACACTGTTTTTTTTAACCTATAAACAAAAGCATTAGAAATATGAGATACACACTATTTTCTTACCATCTTGTTGATTTTTTTCTCTCAAATATCAATCACAACTTTTCTATAATAATATAATGAACGACTTTTTGATATAAGTATAGTAGATAAACAAAAGGAATTAGTTAAACTAAATGCAACGTTATTACTTTATTTCTGGAATTCCCTTACAAATAAATTCTGACATTAGAGGAAAAATTTCAGATCTGATAGAAAAACCTCCAATTAAGTCCTACTTCTGTCCTGAAAGACACAAATGCTTACTGAAAAGGAAAACAGTAAATTAAAAACATGTGCTCTACCAAAACACGTCGTTATCCACGACATGCGTGAGCAGGGAGTCCTTTCCTGTCTTATAGATCTCATATTTGTATGCAATGAGAAACACTGATTTTTATTAAAAAGCAGAGGCCCGGTGCACAAAATTCGTGCATGGGGGGGTCCCCCCTTAGCCCAGCCTGCACCCTCTCCAATCCAGGATCCCGCTTGCAATCCAGGACCATTGGGTCCTAACTGCTTGCCTGCCTGCCTGCCTGCCCGATCGCCCCTAACCACCTCTGCTTGCCAGCCTGATGCCCCTAACTGCTTGCCTGCCTGATCGCCCCTAACCACCTCTGCCTGCCAGCCTGATGCCCCTAACTGCTTTCCTGCCAGCCTGATCGCCCCCTAACTGCTCCACCCTGCTGGCCTGATTGCCCCTAACTGCCCTACCCTGCTGGCCTGATCACCACTAACCACCTCTGCCTTGGCCCCTGCCACCGTGGCTTTGTCCGGAAGGACGTCCGGAAGATGTCTGGTCTAATGAGCATATTACCCTTTTATTAATATAGATACTAACATTCAAAACATGTAGAGGTGACAGTATTTTTTAACTTAAATCGTACTTAAGCATGAAATAAGACACCCTGAAGTGTATATGGATGAGCCATGACCATTTTGCCTTCACATTGTCCCAGCACCGAATTTCTCTAATCCTGCACGACTCACACACACAAGGAAGGCAAACATGGGAGGCAGCGCGCTGCTCCTTCTGGGAGGCGGTCACCGCTGTCACTCACCAGCATATGTGCTTGCAGAGCTCCGCCCCCTTCTGGAACGCGGGGCAGTTACAGGTGTGCGGGTTTCCCAGGAAAACCTTTAAAGGAGAAACGCACTTTTAATTTAAAGCTCCAGGCCGATTTCAGTTAGAGTAACGCTGCATGAAGGAATCATGAGACTGGAAGAGGTTTCAGGAGGCAATCCAGTTTCTGCGCCGGAAAGGCTGCATCTCGGCTGCAGGGACCCCTCCATTCTCGATACCTGTCTCGTTTTTCACTCCCAAAACCCTTCGCCTTTGTCTGTGTGGTGCGTTTGAATTGCCGAGTTTATTTTACTTAATTGTATTCAAGGAGACTAGCGTTGTTGACCGCGTGCACCTCGGCCGAACACACTCAGCGCAGCGTTGGTTGCAAGCCGCACAGCGAGGGAAGGACGCGCCGGAGCAGCGCTGGTTAGGGCTCTGTGCTCTGCAGGGCGAGGGCACGAACCACCTCCCGTCCCGGCCACCCCCTGCGGGGCGGCTGTGCGGGCTGGTGCCGAGGGCGAGAGTGGGATATGCGAGCATTTGAAACATCCGTGGACTTTTCGGCAAAATCAAGAAGAACTTGTGTTCGTTAAGACCTTTCCAGGGCGCCATCATTTACATCTTTTTTTTAGGGTCCTGTCAGCCTGCGCGTGACCAGTGGGTGGAGGAGAGCCGGTCTCGGGGTTTGGCAGCTACAGCGGCTGCAGGCAGAGGGTAGACTGTCAGTTGCGGGGCCAGTGCGGGCCACCGACGTCTCAGAACGCATCGCCTGGCCACCCACGTCTTCTAACCACGGGCCTCCTTTCTCCAGCCCCAAGGTCAGAGGCCAGCCTCTCCCAGGTGGGGTGCCATCTGGAGTCCCACCCCCACAGTGAGCCTTCCCTAAGCAACACGCGTCCCTGTGCAGCGCGCACCCCTAGGGTCTGAGCTCAGATGGCCTTAGGGACTGGAGGGGCAGGTGGGCAGATGGGCAGGTGGGGCAGGTGCGGGGCAGGTGGGGACAGGGGAGGGGCATGGGCGGGGCAGAGGGGGCATGGGCGGGGCAGGTGGGGACAGGGGCGGGGCAGAGGGGGCAGGCGGGGCAGGGGCGGGGCATGGGCGGGGCAGAGGGGGCATGGGCGGGGCAGAGGGGGCATGGGCGGGGCAGAGGGGGCAGGGGCGGGGCAGAGGGGGCATGGGCGGGGCAGGTGGGGACAGGGGCGAGACATGGGCGGGGCAGAGGGGGCATGGGCGGGGCATGGGCGGGGCAGAGGGGGCAGGGGCGGGGCAGGCGGGGCAGAGGGGGGCATGTGGCAGAAGCGGGGCGGAGGGGCGGCGGCAGTTACTCGGAAGTCGCGGTAGGCGGGCTCCTCCTCGCGCAGCAGGAAGCCGGTGGGGCCGGTCTCCCGCAGCAGGTAGATGCTGCCGCCCAGCGCCCGGTCCTGCGCGCTGCTCAGCCGGTGGCTCAGGTGTCTGCGCCGCGGAGCGGCCTTGGAGGAGCCTCGGCGCAGCATGGGAGCCTCCCCGGTGGCCCCCCCCACCCCCCCAGGCGCGGGCGGTTGTCGTGGCGACCGCGCCGCCGGTTGCTTTGGTGACGGGGTGGGGACCGCGGTGTCCCGGCGTGCCTTGCGCCGGACGGAGGCGGGGACGGGTGCGGGCGGGAGGGGGGCGCCGCCGCGGGCGGAGCGCTGGCTGTCGGTCTCCGCTCCCCCGCGGTCCCGGGCCGGGCCTGGCGTCGTGGGGACGGGCGCGCAGCCGGCTGGGGCTCCGCATGCGGGGCGATGCCGAGCCATCACCTGTGTCGGAGCCGAGGCCCTCGCGGCGTCGGCAGGTGCCGCTGGCCTTTCCCAAGCCCGCGAGGGGCTGGTGGTCCGAGCCAACGATGGCCGCAGCTCACCACCCGGACGCCGGCGGCCGTGTCAGCGAACGGCACCCACGCCCGCCCCCGGGAGACGGCCTGTGCGCCCGGCCCCGCCCCGCTCGCCTGGACCGCGTTCCCCTGGCGCAGCCCGCTAGCCCGCCCCGCCCCGGCCCCGCCCCGCCCGGGAGCTCTTCCCGCAAAAGCCCACCCAGGCCTTAGGAACCTCCACTGCCGTCCCTGGGGGCGGCTCCATTTGGGGGCCCAGCCCCTCCGGCTCCAGATGACCCACTTTTGGCCTCTGCGCCTCCTCCGGGGGCCCTACCACAGGCACCTCACCCAGGAAGCAAGATCCTGAAATGGGGGGCGGCGGTGGGGGTCTCCAAGTTGCCTGATTGGGTCCGGATGTTGGTTTTTTTTTTTTTGGGGGGGAGGAGCCTTTTAAGATGACAAATGCCTACCTAAGGACTAACATTTCCGAGGCGCCGGCCTTGTCCCAGAACCTGGAACCGGCTCTGACTTTGCCTCCGCTTTGCGGGGAGCAGCCTGTGATGAGGATGAGCCCGTGAAGAAGCCGCATCTCCGCAATCTCCATGGAAACCAGGGAGTAGCCACTGGGCGCTGTCACCAGGGAGGACACGTGTCCCGTTCTGTCGGGGGAGGCAGTCACAAGCAGGCCATGTCCACGGCAGGAGGCGGCAAAGGCCCAAAGGCCGTGAAGCGAAAGCAGATGCGGGGCGCGGCAGCCCTCACCTGAGCTCTCCGGGTGAACACCGTGCCGCCCCAGGTCTGACCCGGGACAACCAACATACGTGCGACCGCACTCCCAGCTTCACCATCACTTGCACGTGCTAGATGCTAAAGTAGGACATTATACACTGGGAAAAACTCACACTGAAGCCAGGAGGAATGATACATTCAAGTCCCGTAGTTTATTTATTGAGACTTACAACTTTAAAAATTCAAAATAAATTAGTGACAGCCTGCACTTTCTAAATAACAAGATGAATGAGGTTGTAGAATGAAGACACTTGATTCAACAACCATTCGCTCTCTCTCCATATATATGTGTATCTATCCATATATACAACATATATACGTGTATATATATATACACACACACAGATAAGTATATATACACACATATATTTCCATATGTATTTTATCTCCATATACATTATATATAATATGTAGTTACTTAAGAATGACCTTGAAGACAGCTTTGAAAAACAATAGTAAATGGATGACAAAAAGCGGACATATGTAATACTTTCAACAATAAAGATTAAGAAAAACAATAGTAAATAACTGGTACAACAGTTGTGTCTTAATGTAATTAGATAACGAGACACCGCGTGTCAGTGATAAACAGCCTTTTCGGAAAGGCTATGTGTGTAAGACACAGTAGTCGCTGTGTGAACAGAATATAGGCTCATGAGTTCCATTTGCGCGGGAGGATGAAAGTAGCTTTCCCAGAAGTTAACAAGAGAAAGCACAGATCGCTAGACAGAGCCCCCGTCTCGCTGTGAGACGTTTGTTTTTGGGAGCTGTCAGTTAAGACTTTAAAAACATTTTAAAAGCCAGGTGACTATCCCACATGCTTGCTTCATTGCTTAAGAATGTGCTGCCGGAGTAACACTTTGCAAATATGAAATTGGGGAATTGAATTCTCCTTTGGATTCACGATGTTCCCCTCCAAATTGCATTTTGAAACATATTGCCCTGGGAAAGAGGGAAGGGGTTAGTAGTAGAAGCAAGTCATCTATAAACTTGAAATTTACGAGATATGTTTTAGCCCCGTTAGCAATACGATTTGGTCACGACAGACAGGAAGTAATAAATTACTGTTGCTCCCCACGGAGACAGAAAAGACTGGGCCTGGAGCGCTAGACCTTGGAATTGTGTGGACGCGAGCGCCCCAAGGAGGTGGGAGGAGGAGTGACAGGAGTCCGAGGAAGAGGCCAGCTGCCAACCTCAACATGGGAGTGCGGGTTGGGGTGTTGGTGGACGTGTGTGGAGGGATGGACCGGCGCACTGAGATGGGTTTGGGAAGTCTGAGCACACCTGGGGCTGGGGTGAGGGAAGAGAATGTAGTACTTTTTGTGGAGAGAGAGTGTGAGTGGTGTATTCTCTGTAGTCTTGAATAACCTAAATTGTCTTAAAATCGATGTCACAGGAAATGACAGTTTGGTTGGGTATAAAATACTTGGATTAAAGTCACCTGCAACGCTAAAGATACTGCTATATGTTCTCAGGTGATCCATGATATAGAGGGTCTCAGTCTGAGACTAGCCCAATTTTTTATCTTTTAAGTAATGGCGACACTTCTATTTCCATAGCTTAAAAATTCTTAGTATATAACACTTCAATGAGAACCATTTCAAGAGCTGTTTTTCATTAAATTTTTCTGGCACTAGGTCGACCCACTGTCCTAGTCTATGATATTCTTGATATTGCTTCTGCTGTATTGCTTCAGATTCTTTTCAAGGAACATAAATTATCTGTATTTTGTATCTGATTTTATTGGTTTGTTTTTGGTCATTTTTATCTATTAGTTACTCTTTCATCTTTTTTTTTTCTCAATCTTTTCATTGAACTGGGATTGCCTATCACCCACTCCTATATGATCTAGTAATCAAAGGTTAGAAACTTAAGAGAGATCAAATAACTCAAAGGAACAAAAATTTGAGGAAGAAACAGAGACTCAGTAGAGAAAAGCAAAGGTGAAAAATTTTGCATAATCTTTTCAGAGGTATGTGTACTGAAACCATTCAAAGGAAAAGGAACAGAATGGTACAATTAAGAACTATTAAGAGAGCAAAGAAGAGCTTTTAGCAACTTAAGTTGTAACAACAACAACAAAAAAACCTTAAGAGGACTCTAAGGCTAAGGAAATCTTCCCCACAAATAAAACAATCCTGACAAAGCAACAAGATCCAACAAACCACCACTACCACCAATAAAAAACAAAGCTGTAGAATTTCAGTGGGAAAGTAATATTGTAAGATAGTACAAGAGTCCTAATACCTCATTAATAGAAATTATAGGAAAAAAAAAAACAACGAAGAAAACATTAGAGGAATAATTTATAATATCCAAGGGGACTCATTGGAATGGGCTCACCGAGTGACATAAATGGTGGGATGGGAGTATGGGTGAGCTGGACACTGACCAACTCCAGGGATACCAGACGAGGTGGGTGGGGTCCTCTTCCCGCTGGGTGCTGGGGGTGGGCTTCCTACAAAATCCCGAGAAAAAGAAGGTCCTGAGACGCCCAGGGGAGAACGAGTGGTTCCTGTGTGCATCGAGTTACACCCCTGGGTTTCCAAAGTCCCGTTTCCCCGGGGCCTTGCAGTCACAGGCGCAGTGTAGCTGGGCCTCCGTGGAGCTAAATGCAAAGCCAGCGTCCCGAGTTCCCCTTCCACACCGGAGCTGGGTCCAGGCCAGCGTCCGGCCAGCTGCAGCCACGAGTCCGCTGCGTGTGGGGTCTGCATGGCCGTGGGCCACGCAGGAGAAGGCCAGGAAGTGGGAGCGAGAGCGCCCATAGGCCGGGAGTCCAGGGCAGCAGGCCAACGGGAACCGAGGGCGGCCAAGAGAGGGGGCTTCCTCGTTCAGGGAGTTCAGTACCAGATCTTCACGCCCTGGCAGTGGCCACGCCCATTCTGGCCAATGACCTGGTCCCAGGTGTGACTGGCAGGCAAGTACCTTCCCTCGGCCACCCCAGCTCCACTGGACGAGTGTCTGTCTCCCCTCTGTCCAGTCTCCTCCCCCTGTGACTTGCAGAGAACATGCCTTTAATGTCTGCCCCCCCCCTTGCTCTTTTCCTGTTATTAATACTAGTTAGTTACAACTGTATCATTTTTTGCGTGTATCTGTCCAGTTTTCCCAACACCATTTATTGAAGAGACTGTCTTGACTCCATTGTATGCTCTTGCCCTCTTTGTTGCATATTAATTGAGCGTGATGGCCTGGGCCCATTTCTGGGTCTCCGTTCTGTTCCACTGGCCTACATGTCTGTTCTCGTGCCTGTGCCAGGCTGTTCTGATTGTGGCTTTGAAACAGAACTTGGAATCTGGTGTTGTGATTCCTCCACCTTTGTTTCTCTTTCTCAAAATTGCTCCAGCTGTTCGGGGTCTTTTTCTTTTTTTTTGGTTCCATATCAGGGTTCGGAGTATTTGTTGTGGCTCCGTGAAATACGCCGTCGGTGTTTTCGCGGGGACTGCACGGCAGGTGTAGATCGCCTTGGGCGGTATGGACATTCGAATGCTGTTGGTTCTCCTGGTCCACGAACACGGCATGTTCTCCCCTTGTTTATGTCTTCTTCTCGCTCTTCCACAGCCCCTTCCAATCGCATGTCTAGAACCTGGTGAGGGGTTATTCTGCGAGATCCAGTGTAGCATCTGCTCTAAAGTAATTTCTTACCAAGTTGGCCCCAAGGTCATATTGTCTTGTGGCATGTATCTGTGGTCTCCGCGCCGTGTGTGTGTGTGTGTGCGTGTGCGTGTGTGTGTGCGCGTGTGTGTGTGAGCGTGTGTGTGTGAGCGTGTGTGTGCGTGTGCGCGCGTGTGTGTGTGAGTGTGTGTGAGTGTGTGTGTGTGTGTGTGCGTGTGTGTGTGTGTGTGTGTGTGTGCGTGTGTGTGTGAGTGTGCGTGTGTGTGAGTGTGTGTGTGTGTGTGAGTCTGCAGGTTAAGGGGGAAACACTCAGAAATGTGGGTTCCTCGGCAGCCCTGGAAACGTTTCTCCCACTAGGTGTCAGCGTAGCCCTGTGGGTCGCCGGGTGAACGGTAAACCCCCGCTTGTCCCTGGCCATGTTTCTGTGGCTCTTCCCGAGGACGGCGATGGGAAAGGCGGGTCTGATAATGCAGTCACCTCGGGCGCCGGAGTGATCGCCCTGCCCAGCGCCCACTTTCCTGTGCCCTGTCCAAGCCAGGGCCCGCTGCCTGCGCCAGGGAAGCTCGTCTCCTCCCCGGGGGCCAGACAAAGCGGCCGAGACCGGGCACCAGGGACGCGGTGAGGAGGCATTTCCTGCCTCTGTGTTTTGGGTCTTCAGTCGGTCCTGGAAGAAATGTGGACGTCCGAGAAGATCAAAGCGTAACGCTTCCCCTTTCTGTTATCTACGCTGTCCATACGCTCGAGCGGATATGAGCACTGGCTGACCGGCTCGTGTCCTGCTCCGCGTCAGGGACAAGCCTCCTCGCTCAGGGGCATGTGGGGCAACTCCCGAGTTCCGTGGCTTTGGTTACCCGCTGGCCTCTGACGACCCACGGCGGCATCCTTGGCTGTGCCTGTGCGTCGACCCCGATTCCTCTGAACATCAGCTTCGTCTTACAGGAAATAGCACCACATAATCTCCCTCATGTGGAATCTAATAATAAAATGAGCAACAAGCAAAGCACAGACAGCTGGGGGAGGCAGTGCTGGTGGGGGAGGGGGTTGAGCAAACAACCTCAGGAGCATGAGCAACAGTGTGGGGACACCGGGCTGAGGGGTGGGCGGTGGGGGCAGGTGGAGGAGGGCACGGGGGACAAGCAGAACGGAAGGAGACCGGACTTGGGGTGGTGAACACACAGCACAGCGCACGGACGACGTGCTGTGGGATGGTGCACCGGAAACCTGGGTAACTTTGCTGGCCAGCGTCACCCCAGTAAGGCCAACAACCAGGAGGACAACAGCATGCTTCCTGCAGGCAGCGGTGAGAAGCGGCAGCGAGCACGTGGCGGTTTGCCTGACCGTCCCTCTTCATCCGAAACGAAGCCAATAGCACCTCCTGGCCGGAGCTAACACTCGGCCTCCGGGCGGTAAGACGTTCTGGAGCAGCGATTTCCAAGGGCGTGCCCCAGGGTTCTTAAAACCTGTGACACCTGGCTATTTCGTCAGGGGCATGGCTGCTTTCCCCTCAGACTGTCCAACTAAAAAGTGACGACTGCCAATGCAGCAGTAGCCGTCTGTACGAATGAATGAAAATTACACCTATTTTGGGGGGTCAGGTTAGCAAAACGTGTGTTTTGGTGCGCTGCGGAACGTGATTAGTTCCTGTGCCGGGAGATGAGACAGGTGGAAAGTGCGGCTCTAGAACGAGGAGAGAATGCCCGCATCCCTGTCTGTCAGAGTTAAGGAGTGAACTCGGGTCAGTGTGACATGGAACTTCTCCAGGGATTTTACAAGTTCGCTACAGGCCTGGTGCACGGATTCATGCACCAGTGGGGTCCCTCGGCCTGGCCTGTGCCCCCTTGCAATCTGAGACCCCTCGGGGGATGTCGGACTGCTGGTTTTGGTCCAATCCCCACAGGCCAGGCCGAGGGACCCCACCGGTGCACGAACTGGCTGCAGGCCAGGCTGAGGGACCCCACCAGTGCACGGATTGGCGGCAGGCCAGGCTGAGGGACCCCACCAGTGCACGGATTGGCTGCAGGCCAGGCTGAGGGACCCCACCAGTGCACGGATTGGCTGCAGGCCAGGCTGAGGGACCCCACCAGTGCACGGATTGGCTGCAGGCCAGGCTGAGGGACCCCACCAGTGCACGGATTGGCTGCAGGCCAGGCTGAGGGACCCCACCAGTGCACGGATTGGCTGCAGGCCAGGCTGAGGGACCCCACCAGTGCATGGATTGGCTGCAGGCCAGGCTGAGGGACCGCACTGGTGCATGAATCCATGCACCAGGCCTCTAGTCTGCATGTAAGATCTTTGGTTAATCATTTCCCGCCCTCCCCCTCCCCTCTTCCTTCTGAGATTCATCAGTCTGTTGCATGTTTCCATGCCTGTGCGTTGAGCGTCTGCCCCCTGGTGGTCCGTGCATGTCATAGCTACCAGTCGAACAGTCGAAAGGTTAAACGGTTGCTTAGGCTTCTCTCTCTCTCTCTCTCTCTCTCTCTCTCTCTCTCTCTCTCTCTCTCTCTCTATATATATATATATATGTATTTTTCTCCAAGATTAGTTTGTTACTTCCAGGTACATTTTTTTCCCTCCATCAGACTGTTGAGACACAATGTACATAGAAAAAATTCATGGATTTTACACGGACAGCTGAATGAGTTTTGACAAATGTATACACTTATGTAAGCCCGCTAGTCAAAATATTAAAAATTTTCATTCTTGCCCTTGCCCCACACAAAGAAAGAATGCCTTAGGTCTTCACAGGCCAGAAATAGCTAAATGTTTGTGTTATTTCATATGGAGTTCTGTTTTCCTTAGTCAGTTTGCTTAATACTACTGCTACTCCACTTTAAGGGAAAAATGACATGAGTACTTTTCATCCATAAAAGTTCATTAAAATGTGCCACTCGGGGCAATTTTGAAAATGTCTTTAACGTTCTAATAAGTTTCCCTCTATGGGTGGTTGGGTGGGGTGGGGATGCTCAGGGGCAATGCAGTGTCATTTTAATGAAGTAGTACAGATCACTCACAATTAGTTACTTTGTGGTTATAATCTTGTAATTTTTCTTTGAAACATTTCCTCAGAATTCACAGGAACGTTCACTCTTTCGTGCTATTTTTTCACAGTAAAAGAATTACTTTTAGTATTGATTTACTCTCTGTATCAACCAAATGCGTATTAAGAAGCCAATATCAAACAACCTGAACTACAGAAGTCTGGGGATATTAGCATGTTCCATGCTGTAGGGAAAGAATGCAGAGAACGTCAGGTAAGTGGGTATTTCTAAAGGCCCTATTTTCGGCAAAACTGTCCTTTAAAAATGTAGATGGGAGAAATATGGTATGTGCAGCTCTAAGATGAGGCTCTGTGTGCACACACATGCTCACATGTATACCCACGTGTGTGTTTCTCTGCAAAGCACACACAGATCTAAGACAAGAAACATGCTCTGTCCTCTACGGGACAGCACGGGCGCTCGGTAAGGTGCGGTGGTGCTTGTGAACCGGTAAGGGAACCGGGAAGCCGTGCGCAGTGCGGGAGAGGCCGGCCCGCCAGGCTCGCGCACGTGCGGGAGCGGCGGGGTGAGGCCTGGCGCCCCGCGCTCCACGGGGGTCACAGGTCTGGCGGGAGGACGCGTTCAGACCGCCAACAGCCCGCAGAGCCGCGGCCAGCGCAGCGGCCACCTCCCCGCCGAGCAGTGAGCGGGGCCGGCGGTGCGGACCGGGCCGAGCCGAGCAGCAGCGGTGCGGACCGGGCCGAGCCGAGCAGCAGCGGTGCGGACCGGCGTCTCGGGAAGGAAGTGGAGTGGGGGCCCCGCGAGCGAGCGCGAGAAAAGCGGGGCGGTCTCCGGGTCACGGCTGCCGAGACCCGAGGCCACGGTCTGCAGCCGGGAAGCCGCCGGCCTCGCCCAGGAGCGGCCCCGCCGGGCTCTGCGCACGGAGCAGAGGCGGGGCGAGCGGGCGGCGGCGTGGGCGGGGCTCCGGCTGCGGGAAGGGCCGTGCGGGGCGGGGCGGGGCGGGGCGGGCGGCCGGGAAGCCGAGTGCGCTGCGCCGGGAACGGGAGGCCGCGGACCGGCGCTGCGGGCGGGTCGGTGCCGCTGCGGGCGGGTCGGTGCCGCTGCGGGCGTGCACGCCGACGCCGCAGAGCACACGGGCCGGGGACGCCTTTCGGTCGCCCGGACCCTCAGCCCCGGGGTCGGCCTTTCCCCGGCTGCCCGGCCGCGAACTTGGTTAGAACACGGGGCCGTGCCCGGGCCCCGCGCGCCGGGTGCAGCCGCGCCTCCCTCCCTTTGGACGGGAAGCCATGGTCCTCACCGGACACCGGGCCAGAGGCCACGTGGTACAGAGAGGAGCATCACCGGACACCGGGCCAGAGGCCACGTGGTACAGAGAGGAGGAGACGAGTGTGACTGTTCCAGGTGTCCCCCACCTTTTCCCCTTTGACCCCCTCGACCCGCACCCACCCCTCCCAGGTGTTTGAGGAGCAAAGTCATTTGAGAATGAGAAATTCCGTGATGTTTCTAATTCTTGGCTTTCTATTGTTTAAAACTATTTTTTTATTGATTTCAGAGAGGGGGAGAGAGAGAGAAACATCCATGATGAGAGAAGCATGGATCGGCTGCCTCCTGCACGCCCCCCACTGGGGATCGAACCCACAACCCGGGCCTGTGCCCTTGACCGGACTCGAACCCGGGGTCCTTCAGTCCGCAGGCCGAGGCTCTACCCATTGAGCCACACCAGCCAGGGCAAGTTCCTTGCTTTCTAGGTGATCAAAGGAGCTGACGGATGGTTCAGATACACTCGGATAACCGATCGACGCGTGGGTTTGGGGCGTGTAACTGGGAAGGAGTTCACATAGTTGAGTTCCGTTGCAAGCCCCCAAACTCCCCTTGCCTCCGGCCGCATCCCACGGCTCGTGAACAGCCTCCTCAGTGCTTAGACAAACAGCCTCAAAGGAGGCCTTACCTCCAGGCCAACCCGGCCTCCTGCCACCAGTAGTATTTACCGATTGCCGCACCAACTAGTTTAAAAACAAAACCATGACGAAGAGCCTCAGCTGGTGCCGGGGGTGGGGGGGTGGGGGGGGGGGCCCTGGGAAGGGGCGAGGCTGGCCCTGGAGGTGAAGGAGCTGGAGCCGCGTGGGAGGACCGCATCGGAAAGGAAGGCCCAGGGAGGGGTGACTGTTTGCCGAACCAGACCGACAGCAGCGGACCAGGATCCATCCCCGCCTCCCGGTGGGAAGGTCTGAGGAGATGCAGAGGGAGGCCTCCAGGTGCTCGCTGTCCGCGAGGCCGCTGCTGTGGCTCCGGCTTTCCTCCCCATCATGGCTGTTAGGACGGACGTGGGACGGGGGCGTGAGGACCTGAGGTTATTGCCGACACGGGTCCTGAAGAGCTCCCGCCCGGCAGGTGGCGGGAAGGCAGTCACCGCACCCAGAAGGCCCGCCTCGGAGCGGGCAAAAGCTGGCTCCTTGTTTCAGTGCGGGCGTTTCTCTTTTAAAAGTACCTTTTATTGATCCCAGAGAGGACGGGGGAGGGAGAGAGAGATGGGAAGATCCGTGAGGAGAGAGTCATGGATCGGCTGCCTCCTGCATGCCCCACGTGGGGACCGAGCCCACCATCTGGGCCTGTGCCCTTGACCGGGAATGGAACCGTGACCTCCTGGTTCAGAGGCGGACACTCAGCCCCGGAGCTGCGCCCGTCCGGCCAGTGCAGCGTTTTAAGTACTTGGGGCCTTGTCCGGCGTAGGATGCTCCCGTATTCCCCTTGAATGAGTTGACGGCGAGTAGAGGTGGCCAGGACTCCCGAGTCCTCAGCCAGTCGGAGTGATTTGAGTTGCAGGTTTTAATAAAGCCTGTTTAAATCTGTGCTCTGTTCTTGGTCCGCTCTGTATGGAGTGGAACAACGAAAGGCTCCAAGAATATATTTGTGTAATTTAAAGTTCTCTTCTAAATAAATCGCCCATCTCTTTCGTAGCTAAAAGACGGGATAGAGGCGCTACCCATCACCAAAAAGTGTAACTCAGCTGACAGCGCCAATACGTTGCGTTCTGTGTGCAATAACGCAGCTGCTTGTTTCGGCCAATGTGGAGGAGAGCAAAGCGTGTGTGTGTGTGCGCGCGCGCGTGTGTGCGTGTGCATGTGTGTGCGCGTGCGTGTGCTGTGTCTGTGTGTGGTGTGTGCGCGCGCGTGTGTGCATGTGTGTGTGCGTGTGTGTGGTGTGTCTGTGT
The DNA here is from genome assembly GCA_026230045.1 of Corynorhinus townsendii. Taxonomy (NCBI): domain Eukaryota; kingdom Metazoa; phylum Chordata; class Mammalia; order Chiroptera; family Vespertilionidae; genus Corynorhinus; species Corynorhinus townsendii. The sequence goes on from JAPDVU010000005.1 coordinate 1,306,265, forward strand.
GTGGTGTGTGTGCGTGTGCATGTGTGTGTGCGTGTGTGTGCGCATGTGTGTGCGTGTGTGTGCGTGCGTGTGTGTGGTGTGTCTCTGTGTGGTGTGTGTGCGTGTGAGTGTGTGTGCATGTGTGTGTGCGTGTGTGTGCATGTGTGTGTGTGCGTGTGTGTGTGCATGTGTGTGCGTGTGTGTGTGCGTGTGTGTGGTGTGTCTGTGTGGTGTGTGTGTGTGTGGCAGCGGAGCGGCGTCAGCTGTGGCGTCACGGAGCTGGAAAGGCCGCAGCCTTGGCTTGTCGCCGGGGCCCTGTGACAGGAGGGGACGGCAGCCCGGAAGCTGGCGATGCCCCCTGAGGCCAGAACCATGTTTAGATGGAAAGTCTTAATGGTGCTTCTGTCAGGGAACACGACTCTCCCTAGCAGCTGTTTGAGCCAAGAGCGATGTAGCTGTAAGTCACACAAATCCAACTCCAATTACTTTTAACCCAAAGAGGGACTTCATTGGCCCACAAAAGCGGGGAACCCCAGCTACACGCAGTCTCAGCCGGCTGCGTGAGGGAGCTGAAATACCATCATCAGAGCCCTCCTGCCTCCTCTCTTGGGTTGGCTTTCTTTAAACATGTTTTTATTGACGTCAGAGAGGAAGGGAGAGGGAGAGAGAGAGAAGCATCAATGAGAGAGAATCACGGATCGGCCGCCTCCTGCACGCCCCACGCTGGGGACGGAGCCCGCCACCCGGGCCTGTGCCCTGACCACCAGGAACGGAACCGGGACCTTCTGGGTCAGAGGTTGATGCTCAGCCACGGAGCCAGGCCGGCCCAGGCTGGCTGGTTCGTTGTCTTTGGTTGCGTTTACTTCTCGGCAGCCAGCGAGCTTCCAGAATTCAAGCGCCGTGGGTTCTTAGTGCCGTTCAGCTCCCTCAGAGAAGATGGGGCTTTTGCTGACAGTTTTAACAAAACCGTGGGGAGGGTTTTTATGGTCCTGGCACGGGCTCGGGGTCCGGCCAGGAGCAGTGATGATGGTCAGCATCACGCAGTGCTCCGAGTGACCGAGGCTGGGTGTCCGTGTGCCTGTGGGACAGCCGGCCCTCCCTCAGCTGCATGGATGGAGACCCCTCTCCACAGACAGCAGACAGAGCAGTCTGGCCTCTGATCTGAACCATTGCCACGGTATCTTTGCCCGGACTCACCACACTCTAAAGACGAGTGGATGAAGCCGGCCGAACAAAGGAAAAATGAAGATACCATGGCCCAGACAAGACTGAGAAACAGCCCAGAGGCCGGTGAGCAGCCAGGGGCGCCGGGCTCTCCGTCCCAAGTCCAGCAGAACCGGGTTCCTCCTGTTGGCTGTTTCTTGCTTCCGGTCACTGAGGCAGGCCCTGAAGCAGGAGGGAGAGCGGGAGAGGGGCAGGGGCAGCGGTGACTGCTGCAGGAGGGGGCCCGGGACTGGCACACGCCACGCCTGTCCCCAGCCCCGTGGCTGGCGCACCGTGGCACAGCCAGCACGCCGGCCAGGGAGGCTGGGTGACAAGGTGTCCGCTGGCCAGCCCTGGGTCGCGCTGGAATTCAGGAGGATTCTATGGGTGAAAGGAAGACGGCGAGGCTGGCTGTGTGGCGGGACAGCCGTGGCCTCTGAATGCCGCTTTTAAGGCGCACAGACGAGTGGGAGGCGCTCAGATGGCTTCCTGGCTGGCATCCAAAGCAGGCATCTCGCTTTCTTCTTGGCACGCGGGCCGTGTGCGAGCATGCATGTTCGGGCGCGGAGCGCGTCAGCATTAGGAGGAGACGCGGTCTTGCAACCCTTGACTGTTGGTTTGCTCTACTCCTTCACAGTGGGTGTTACACCAGCTTACTTCTCGACAAAACCATGCAGTAAATCCCGTGTGTTCTAAAAAGGTACACGTGCTGGCCAGTTAGAGTAAATGTAAAAAGTCACTTTCCCCTTGCTGGCGTGGCTCAGTGGTCAGCCTGTGAACCCGGAGGTCCCGGGTTCGATTCCCCGTCAGGACACAGGCCTGGGTAGCCGGCTGGATCCCCCCGTGTGGGGCGAGCAGGAGGCGGCCAGTCAATGGTTCTCGCTCATCATGGATGTTTCTCTCTCCCTCTCCCTCTCCCTTCCTCTCTGAATCGATGAAACGATTTTAAACATGTACTGTCACTGTGAAAACCATGGGTAAAACGTGTCTTTATTTACATGGGAAGACGGGCAAAGAGGCTGTCTGCTACATGACAAGGAGAAGGTGCAATATGTGTGTGTAGTCCACTTCAAAGCCCTCCCCAGAGGGGGCAGCGTTGAGGGCAGCGCTCATCTTCGGCATCCCTGTGCGCATTTTGGGAATATTAACCCAGCTTCCATTTGTGAAAGAACGGCTATTGATGCTCTCAAAAGGGTTAGAATTTTGGTTTTGAACTGTTTATGTCACGGGCCAGCACGTGTGCATTCTTAGAAAACACGGAACCTGCTGTGCGGTTTTGTAGAGGCGTGAACTGGTGTAACGCCCACGGTAAACTGGGAAGGAGTGGATTAAACAGGCAAGGACCGCAGGACCGCGTCTCCTTCTAACGCTGACGACCGACTGGGCTGGGAGTATGCTCGCGCACGGTCCGCGTGACAACAAGAAAGCGAGACGCCTGGTGTGGATGCCAACCAGGAAGCCATCTGTGTGCCTTGAACTAAAAATAGCACAACCCTAAGGATGTGCCAAACAGGTTATTTTAGTAGAAATGCTTTGTCTGAGCTTAAACCCGCGTGCTCAGCAGAGCTGCGCCACGGATCAGGGTGTTGTGTCTGCATCTTCGGCTGGAAGCACATGTGTCCCTGAAGGCAGCCCTGGGAACCTGGCTGGGAGCTGCTGCGCGTGTAAAGGCACACTAACAGGGTGTTCCCACTAACGGGGTGCTCCCCACTAACGGGGTGCTCCCCACTAGCAGGGTGCTCCCCACTAACAGGGTGCTCCCACTAACGGGGTGCTCCCCACTAATGGAGTGCTCCCCACTAACGGGGTGCTCCCACTAACGGGGTGCTCCCCACTAACGGGGTGCTCCCTCTAACGGGGTGCTCCCGCTAACGGGGTGCTCCCTCTAACGGGGTGCTCCCTCTAACAGGGTGCTGCCGCTAACGGGGTGCTCCCGCTAACGGGGTGCTCCCCACTAAGGGGGTGCTCCCGCTAATGGGGTGCTCCCCACTAAGGGGGTGCTCTGATCACAAGACGTCCTCTCACAATTTTGTGCAAGGAGCATATCGCTACTCAAATGTTCAAGTAGGTATTGGAGGCTGTCCGTCGTTCAAAAAGCACACACATGCATTAAAAATGCCTGTCCACTGTTCCTCAAAACCTATCCAAAATAAAAATTCTACTTGGTTCCTTTTGGTTCCATTATTTCTCACTTCGAATTTTGTTTCTAAAACATCAGAACATGTAGATAAAATGAAGAAATATTCAAATATTTGGTCTATCTGACTTTAAACACCCGGATTTTTAAAATCATAGAAATGATGGAACTTACCATATTTTATTCAACCTCTCTGCTGTGCGTGCTTACCACGTGAGTAGAGCCACTGTCCTGTGAGCCGGACGCAAGGAACAACGGAGGGAGAGGCATTGGTGTCTCTCAGGCCTGTCGCCCGAGTTCAGGGATTGCTCCGTTCTCTTCTCATTGGGCCAGCTCTGGTGTTTGTATGTTAATCCTCATCCCGAGGACGTGCTTAGAGGAAGGGGGAGAGAGAGAGAGAGAGAGAGAGAGAGAGAGAGAGAGAGAGAGAGAGAGAGAGAACCGTCTGTGTGAGAGAGAAACATCTGTGCGAGAGAGAAACATGGATTGGGTGCCTTCCTTACACACATCGATGCGGGTGGGGGTGGGGGCCAGACCCTCACCCCCAGGGGCAGCCTTTGGGTGCACAGGGCGGTGCTCAGCCAGCTGCGCCGCCCTGGCCAGGCCGACCACTGTTTTGACGTAAGCATTAGAGCATCGGCTAATGCTCACTCAGAAATGTGTCGAGCATTTCGTCCAGCATGACTTTGGCTGTTGATTCGGAAGCATCATCTACACCAAAAAACCGACATGCCAAGTATCTCTTTAGCAAGACTGAGTTCTGGAGCTTAACCAGTGCAAGGAAATATTTGACATTCTGTATTTCACTTTCTTGAACTAGAATATCGATGACAGGATCCAAGAAGTATAAAGAGGCCAACCCCTTAACATGAGGTTTTCCATGGGAGAGATTTCTCTGTAAGATTTTGTAAGATTAATACTTTCTCAAAGATTCTATTCTGAAATGTGACCGCTATTATGTGTAATGAATCCTCAGGTTTTATATTAATTAGACATCTTTGCTTCGGCGTGCAGCTACGTGAGTGTTTCCTGGCCAAGTCTGAGGCCACATGTCGCTCACCATGGCGGCGGCTTTGGCTAAAATAATGCTGCGATCCCTCCAGGTAGTCTCTGGGGCGCTTGGGATTTCTCTCCCCCAGTTAACCTGTCTCTACCTAAGGGACCTTCCGGCCTCGGCTACTTTGGGGTAGGCGCTTCACATTGCTTAGTTCTAGACGTCCATGTGGCATTGAGTTTTGTGAATGGCGTTTTGTATGTGGAAATCCCGGTTCTCCCAAATCCATCTGTTGAAGACTGTGGATGCGTGACACGCTTATTGATGATCAGTGGACGGTATATGCATGGGTTTACTTCTAGGCTTTCTAGACTGTTCCATTTACCTTTTTTTCTGTCTTTCTGCCGGTACCATGCTCTTTTGATCACGTTAGCGTCGTAACATATTTTGAAATCAGGAAGCGTGAGGTCTTCAGCCTTGCCCTTCTTTCTCAAGGTTATTTGGTTATTTGGGGTCCTTTGTGGCTCCATCGGATTTTAAAAATCATAGAAACATCTGGATTTTTAAAATCATAGAAATGATTTCAGGATTGTTTCTTTCTAGTCTGTAAAAATGCCACCGGGGAATTTGGCAGGGATGGCATGGATTCTGTAGGTGGCTCTAAGTAGCATGGGCATTTTCACAGAAAGACATCCATGAACATGGGATGTCCTTCCATTTATTGGTGTTTTCTTTAATTTCCTTCTGCCGTGATTTGTAGTTTTCTCTACACGAGTCTTTTGTCTTCCTGGGTAAGTTTCTTCCTAAGTATTTTTATCTTTTTGATACGGTGGTAAATGGGATTGTTTTCTTAATTTCCTTTCCGACTGCTTGCTGTTCATATATAGAAAGGAATAATTTTTATGTGTTCATTTTGTATCCTTGACTAAACGTTGTAACTCTTCTAAATGTGCTTGTTAGGTGTACCAGTTTCCTTGTGTACGCGAGAGCGGAGATCAGTCGGGGGCAAGGAGAGGTGAAGGAATGACCGTCCCCGTTCTGCCTAACGTAACCTGAGAGACCCAATAAACTTAGGCACGAACCGACGGCAGCTTAAATGCAAGTAAAATATGTGTGGTTCACACGCACAGGCTTCAAGAACGTGCGTGAGTTCTGACCCTTTACGTCCTTACTGGACCTTAGACTCAGTTTCCAGTTACCACGGTGCGCCAGCGGTTTCGGCAAAGAGCCTTGGCCATGCAAGGGCGGAGGGTGCCTCATGGCCAGTCCGCTGTTCCTGGGACTGCCTCCCGTCCATCGTCCATCTCGTCTGGCTTCCTTGTGGGAAGGGACCCAGCTCCGCAGCGCGATTTTCCAGCGCCCTGACCCAGAAGCTTAGCAGTGACGGTTTTCCATAAAATATGTGTCCTTCGCCGCCGCTTCCCTGGATGGTAATCTGGGGAGGACCCGATAAGCCGGTTCTGCCCTCCGCGGGTCAGAGGGCACTGCCTGCCCCTCACGCCAGCAGCAGCAGCAGCAGCAGCAGCAGCAGCAGCAGCAGCAGAGCCGGCCTGTGATGGCATCAGGCGGAAGCCCGGCCCCGGCTGGACGGGCACAAAGGCAGGAAGCGGGGCAGGCAGGTCAGCGCGATGCTGGGAGCAGACCACGCTCACCAGCTCACCAGCCCCCAGGCGGCTCCAGAGCCGGGCTCCTCCCCGCAGAGAGCGCTCCGCACCCTCACACTCCTGTCCTCCTCTCCTCGGGATGAGGGCTTTCTTGTGAAAAGCAGGAAAACAACAGTTTAAAACAGTCATGTTTGGAAATAATGCAATTTCTGGCAACAGAAAAATGATCTGAATGTAAAAGTTGTTCCCCTTCTTTTTTTCCGTGATAAAAAATTCCAATTTTGTTCTCTGATTTCAAGAGAGGATTTCCATTTTGTG
>JAPDVU010000005.1:1312599-1455099 GCA_026230045.1 Corynorhinus townsendii
GTTTTCACCGGTAAGGGAGCATTCCATGTTTCTATGTTTCTTAAGGATGGCCAGGCTTTCAAACAGGAACTGACTGGAGAGAGAGGAAGGGAGGAGAGAGGAAGGGGAGAGAGGGAGGGAGAGAGAGGAGGAGAGGAGAGGAGAGAGGAGGAGAGAGAGGAAGGGAGGAGAGAGAGGAAGGGGAGGAGAGAGGAAGGGAGGAGAGAGGAAGGGAGGAGAGAGGAAGGGAGGAGAGAGGGGAAGGGAGGAGAGAGGGGAAGGGAGGAGAGAGGGGAAGGGAGGAGAGAGGGGAAGGGAGGAGAGAGAGGGAAGGGAGGAGAGAGAGGAAGGGAGGAGAGAGGAAGGGAGGAGGAGAGGAAGGGAGGAGAGAGGGGGAAGGGAGGAGAGAGGGGAAGGGAGGAGAGAGAGGAAGGGAGGAGAGAGGGGAAGGGGAGGAGAGAGGAAGGGAGGAGAGAGGAAGGGAGGAGAGAGGAAGGGAGGAGAGAGGGGAAGGGAGGAGAGAGGAAGGGAGGAGAGAGGAAGGGAGGAGGGAGAGGAAGGGAGGAGGGAGGGGAAGGGAGGAGAGAGAGGAAGGGAGGAGAGGGGAAGGGAGGAGGGAGAGGAAGGGAGGAGGGAGAGGAAGGGAGGAGGAGAGGGGAAGGGAGGGAGAGGGGAAGGGAGGAGAGAGGAAGGGAGGAGAGAGGAAGGGAGGAGAGAGGAAGGGAGGAGGGAGAGGAAGGGAGGAGGGAGGGGAAGGGAGGGGAGGGGAAGGGAGGAGAGAGGAAGGGAGGAGAGAGGAAGGGAGGAGAGAGGAAGGGAGGAGGAGAGGGGAAGGGAGGAGAGGGGAAGGGAGGAGAGAGGAAGGGAGGAGAGAGGAAGGGAGGAGGGAGAGGAAGGGAGGAGGGAGGGGAAGGGAGGGAGGGGAAGGGAGGAGAGAGGAAGGGAGGAGGGAGAGGAAGGGAGGAGGGAGGAAGGGAAGAGACCAGCTGTCTTCCACGTACTCGTACATTCAGGGGTGATGACGCCCTGCGGGTCAGGACAGGACGGGCTCTCACCCGCTGAGCCCCGGCCAGGCCGCGGGGCGCCCCACCGAATGAGGGCAGTCAGTGCTTTCCTATAGGAATCTTTTTCTGGAAAACCACCGTAGAGACAGCAGAGAAGCCTGCCTCCCAGCCGGATCGGAAAGCCAAGGCCGCCCTGTTTGGATGGAGCACAATCACGGAGATATCAGAAGAAAGACGGCATCTTCCTGGGCTCATCCGCGCGCGTGTGTGTGTGTGTGTGTGTGTGTGTGTGTGTGTGTGTGTGTGTGTGTGCGCGCGCAGCGCGCGCTGGCGGCTGGCACAGCCACAAGGAGACGGTCTCGGCTGTGTCCACAGGTTCCAGGCGGTTGACCTTGGTCCTCTGACCCGGGAGCCCGCTGGCTGTGAGCAGGGCCATCTGGCTCCCGGAGTCCCAGGGAAGCCCTCTGAGCAGGTCCCAGGCTTCCCCCCCACCCCCCCCTGGGGCCAGGGCCAGGCCAGGGCAGCGTGAGGAGCTGGGAGCACTGGGCCAAGCTCCTGAGTTCATTCCCAGCGTCTCCCTCTCAGGATCATGGCTTCCAGGGGCCACGCAGTGGCGTGTGGTGGGGTGCGCATCCCCTGAACTCGGGTCTGAGGGTGTGGGTCAGAGGGACGCTCTTTCTCCCGCCCCCACCCCCGTGACACTTTAGACAGGATCCTTGAAGGCAGTTGGTAACTTGGTCTGTCCACCCTAATGGTTAAACTAGGGCTTACCCTTGATCTTCTTGGTAATTTCTTGGTAAATGACAGTGAAAGCACAGCTGCCAGGCAGTCTGAAATATGTTTCACTTGCCTTTTTTTTTTTTTAAATTATCTTTATTGTGGAAAGTATTACAGATGTCCCCTTCTTATCACTTGCTTTTAAAAATGTAATGAGAAGTGTGATATAGTTACATGTAGATCAAAGAAGAATCTTAAACTTAGTTGCAGTTTAAAGAAGTCTACATTTCTGTAAATTACTTTAAAATTTTTTTCATTGATGTCAGAGAGGAAGGGAGAGGGAGAAGGAGACGGAAATATCAGTGATGGGAGAGAATCACTGATCAGCTGCTTCCTGCACGCCCCCCACTGGGGACTGAGCCCACAACCCGGGCATGAGCCCTTAACCAGGAATCAAACCATGACCTCTTGGTTCATAGGTCAACGCTCATCCACTGAGTCACGCCGGGGGGGCGGGGGCTGTAAATTAGATTTTAAATTTAGAGTTTTACAGATACGTTTTCAGAGCACCGATTACTGTAGTTGTAAAAACACAACCGCACGCATGCTCTAGTCTTTGATTAGAAACTACAATTGGGAACACTCCCAATTATTCTTGCCACTGACTTGCTCTGGATTATGGGGGACGTACCTCAAGGAGGCCTTGGACCTTGGGACAAAGGGAATCTTGCAAGTTCAAAGAACAGTTTGCTGGAGGAGTTATCACGTCCCCAGGAACATTATTCCATGCTCTCTTGGAGCCAAAGACTTTAAATGTCACTAGAGGCCGGGTGCATGAAATCCATGCACGGGGCCGGGGGTGGGGTGGGGTGGAGGTGTCCCTCAGCCTGGCTGGCCCCCTCTCCAATCTGGGACCCCTTGGGGGATGTCTGACTGCTGGTTTAGGCCTGATCCTGCAGGGCCTAAACAGGCAGTCGGACATCGCTCTCACAATCCAGGACTGCTGGCTCCTAACCGCTTGCCTGCCTGCCTGCCTGGTTGTCCCTAACCACTTCTGCCTGCCTGCCTGATCACCCCTAACTGCTCCCTTGCCTGCCTGATCACCCCTAACTGTTCCCCTGCCAGCCTGATCACCCCTAACTGCTCCCCGGCTGACCTGGTTGATGCCTAACTATTCCCCTGCCGGCCCGATTGCCCCCAACTGCCCTCCCCTGCTGGTTCAATCACTCCCAGCTACCCTCCTCCCTCCCTGCTGGCCATCTCATGGTGGCCATCTCGTGGCGGCCATCTTGTGATGACATGAGGGTGTCACGCGAGGGCGTGAGAACCACCTAGGCTTTAAGTAGCGTAGATTATGGCTGAGTCCACTATCTTCCTTGCCACTCTCCTCTTCCTCATGCTCTTCCTCTTCTTTCCTCCCCTACCCTCTCATCCTCCACTCAGTTAAGGAAGAGAGTTGTCAAGCAGATTAAAACTTTCACATGTAATGATGCTGTTGACTTTTCAAGGTCTTTCCCCAGAAAGAATAGAATATAGCAATGAGCATAATAAGGAATCATTGCCCAGCTGGTGTAGCTGCGTGTTTGAGGTCACAGTTCTATTCATGGTCAGGGCAGATGCCTGGGCTTCGGGCTCATTCCCCAGTAGGGGGCGTGCAGGAGGCAGCCGATTAATGATTCATCATTATGTTTCTCTCCATCTCCCACTTTGAAATCAATTAAAATATATTTAAAAAATAAAAAACTCAATAGGAGTATCCATGACATTTAAGGAACTATTCTAGGGAGTGGAAATTAATCTAACAGAATCTAACTGTATGACTGAAAGCCGTTTTATTTATTCCAGCATATTCCGTTAACACGTTTTTGCCACGATAAACGGGAAAGTCGTTGCTTCGGCCGTGTTGTCAGAGTAGCACGTAAAAACTGGCTTCGTTAGTGACCGGATCTTCTCGTTTGAAACTATGTGCGCAACGTAACGTAACTTCTCATATTTAAATTAATTTATTCAAGTCAAACCCGAGGGGAGAGGACAAGATTCATCCAAACTGATCTGCTTCTTAACTTTAAAAAATGTCATGCATGTCCGTGCATGTTCTTTGTATGAGACAATTTATCAAGCCCATCAACTCCCATTTCTTCCTTCAGATTTTGGTGAGCTTTCATTAAACAAGTGTTTACTGCGCCCTTCGTGGACACCCGGCAGAGAGATGCTTTAAGGAAATGATATTTTGGAGGCACTCTCCTCAATCTCCCAGCCCTTGAGATATATAACCCTGCTCCGGGACGAAGCCCTCGGTGAAAGAAAACTGCTGGGTGTTAGCAAAAATTGTGCCTTTACCTCGTTTGGATTTTCCTTAAATTGACCGCCTTCTTTATCTTTGAGAAGCAGCTGTGAACCAGGGAAGGAAGTTATTATTCTTACTGAAAAGAAAGGAAAGCAGTTAAGCCTGGCTTCACACAGGCAGTTCCACAAATTGCAGCGCCAGCATGTTATTCGGCTCTCCCCACCGCCCAGGGAGAGAGCTTAGGTGCATGTGACAGATGAGAAACTGAAATCGAGTAGCGTTGCACTCGCCCGGAGTCACCGAGTTGAACTCGATTGGAACCGGGAAGCGGATCTCACATTTGACGGTGACAAGCCACAGGACTGTTTCTCCCGCCATACAGACTCCCTTTCTTCTTTTGGGCTCTCCTTCCTCTAACCGCGGACGCGAGAGAAATGGCAATAACAAAGGGGAGAAGGGGAGTGACACCACGGACTAAGACTTTCCTTCTTTTTGTCCCCGCCACGCTTTTTTTGTTAAAGGAGTTTCTTTAATGTAAATCCATTTCAAGTGGTCCGGTCTTCTTGATTTGGTTATTATAAACATGAACACCACCTTCTAAAATATACTTTCTCAGCTGGAGGTACCTTCCTAGTTCAGTCTTAGCGCTCATAGGAACAGACGTTGTGCTCCAATATTTTTACAACCTGGACAGTAAGCGTAGGGGAAGAGGGTACAGTAGTGGTGGGAAGGTAAAAGCAGGGAGAATCATTCCTGGCAGCCGATCGATGATTCTCTCTCGTCATTGATGTTTTTATCTCCCTCTTCCTCTCCTTCTCTGAAATCAATTACATACACACACACACACACACACACACACACACACACACACAGATATAATTGTTTTTGTACATATAATGTTAGAGTAACTGGGATTCCAGAAGGAGAAGAGAGGGAGAAAGGGGCAGAAAGTTTACTTAAAGAAATAATAGCTGAGAACCTCACCAGTTTGGAGAAAGACTTGGACATCCAAGTTTACGAAGCCAAGAGATCACGCTCTTACATCGACATAAAAAGACCTTCAAGACACGTAATGCAGGTGTCAGAAATCAGAGGTGAATAGGGAACCCTAAAAGCAGCCCGAGAAAAACACAGTGAAACCGACGAAGGATCCCACAGGCCAGGAGAGGACGGAAGGACACGTTCAAAGTGCTGAAGGAGAAAATGGCCATCCCAGAAGACTCCCCACCGCAAGGTCACCCTTCGGGTATAAAGGAGAAGCAGACTTTCCCGAATGAGCACGCAAACAAACAGAAGCCGGGGGCGTTCTTCGCCCTTAAGCCCGCCTGGCGGGAAACGCTGGGAGGAGGTCCTTAGCTGCCGTGAAAAGGCATGACCAGGGACCTGAAGGCAGGCAGGACACCACACGCCGGCAGCGGTAAGGTCACGGTCAGACACACGGAGGTGATTCTGAACCCGAGGGGTGTGTGCCCCACTTAACTATAGTATAAAGGTCCAAGGGGAGAATATTGAAAATAGTGATGGCTACTGCAATTTGTTAGCAAAGACACAATGGAAAAAGAGGTAAGCGGTGCCATAACAATTACACAAAGGAGAGGGAAAACGCGACACTCTTGTAGGAAGTCAGAGGTCAGCCGTTGTCCGCGTAAAGATGCCGTTTCGTTAATGAGATGCTTTATGTAAGCCTCACGGTAAGCAGGACGCCAAAACCCGGAGCAGATTTATAGAAGACGCAGAGAGGAGAAACGGCAGACCCCCGTGGGAAACTTTCAGTGTAAAAAGGTAGGGAGAGACATCAAGAAAAAGAAACAAAATATAAAACAGCCAGAAGGCGATTAGTCAGATGGCATGAGTAAGTCCTTACATGTCCGTAACACCTCTCCATGAAAATGGATGGAATTCACAATCGAAAGGAAAATGGCTGGATGGATGAAAACATAAATATCTACATGCCGTCTACGAGAGACTCACTTCAGCTTTAAGGACACAGATCGGCTTAAAGTAAAGGGAGGGAAAAAGATAGTCCATGTAAGTGGAAACCGAAAGAAAGCTATACTACTATCATTCAGAAATAGACGAAGCCAAGATCAGTAGCAAGGCACAAAAGGTCATTATGTCACGGTAGAGTGGTCAATACATCAAGAAGATGCGACAATCATGGACACGCAGGCATGCTAACAGATCTGACGGGCGAGATGGACAGCAACCCACTAATGGCAGTGGGCTTCAGTACCCTCCTCTCAGTAACGGGCAGATAGTCCAGATAGAAAATCCATAGGGAAGGTTGGACTTGAGCCACACGTTAGTGCAAATCGGCCCAACGGACATGTCTGGAACATTTCATCCAACAGCAGCAGAGTAAACGTTCTTCTCAAGCGAGCACAGAACATTCTTAAGGGAGGATTGTATAAAGCACATGAACTGTGTCTTTGAAATTTAAGAATATTGAAGTCATACCAAGTACCTTTCCGACCTCAAAGATGTGAAACCAGAAATCGTTAACAACAGAAAAGCTGAAAATGGACACATGTGTGGAAATGAAACCAAACACTGTGGAACAGCAAATAAAGAAGAAAAAAATTAAAAAAATATCAAAACAAATGAAAATGGAAACGAAACCTATCAAAACCTATGGTATGCTTCAAAAGCAATTCTGAGAGGGAAATTTATGGTGCTAAATGGATATGTTAAGAAATAGAAAGATTTCAAAGGAACAACCTTACAGCGCAAGGAACTAGAAAAGGAACAAAGGCCAAGGTTTACAGAAGGAAGGAAATAAAGATCAGAGCAGAAACACATAAAATGGAGACTGAAAAAACAATAAAAAACACAACTAAGAACTGGTGTTTCAGAAAGATCAACACATCTTTAGCCAGTATAATTTATAAAAAGGGAGAGAAGATTCAAAAGAAGAAATGAAAGGAGACATTGCTACCGATAGCACAGAAATGCACAGGATCGTAGGAGCCGGCTCTGGATAATCCTATGCCAAGGAACTGGACAACCTGAAAGAAAAGGAGATGTAATGCACAACATAGTGTTTATGGACAATAATACTGTATTGGAACCTCAAAGTCGCTGAGAGATTAGAGCTTAATTATTCCCACCACAAAAAGGAATAATATCTCGGTGATATAATAACATTGCTAGCTAATGCTAGGGAGCCAATCATATGCAATATATAAATGTACAGGTCAATATATTGAGCACAAACTTACACAATGCTTTTATGGGAATTACATCGCCATAAAAATAAGCCTTAATAAAGCAGACTTGAAGGTAAGTAACATTTCACTGAATCAAGGTTTACTCGAGTTTAATCACATAGTAAGCTGCAGTCTTAAACACAGGTTCCTGAGGACATACAATAGTAAGACTTTATTGAGTTTCACCATTTACTGTCTACCAATAACTCTGGCAGAACAAATCTTCATTTCACAATTCCGTGATGAAACACTCTGCTGCTACGCAAACTTTGGCACGACGAACTCTCAGGGGGTGGCGATGTGGAATAAAATTAACTTTTAGAAAATGGAAAAGGCTCCTATGTATTTCCCTTACAAAAAAACAAATGATGCAGCGACCAAGACCAAGGATATTTACCCAAAGGAGTGTAGCACATTGAACACACACTTAGGAGGTCTACATTGAACCCCAAGAAATGCTCTTAGAATCTCTCTGAAGTGTTGATAGAAATGGATGCCTGTGAGGGAACATCCAGTCCTTAGAGAATTAGACATGGAGTTCTTACTCACTTGGATGATTTTGGTAGTAAGTCATATAAAGGGAAATTATTATTAAGTGAAATATTTTAAAGGTCTTTTTAGTAGAGATGAAAACGTGAAATACATGATTACCAAGCACGTCACCCGAAAGGCACCCGGCTCTTTGTCTTTCTATGCACTCCCCTTCTGCCAAGCATGTGTGATCTACAAAGGAATCCCCCAGGGTGTTTATTAATAACGGCCATCGCTGATTGGGTGCCCGCTCTGTGCCAGTCACTATTTCAGTCACCTGCGTGCTCTTCCTCCCTAACAGAAGTCACTCTTCAGATTTCACGAATGAGAAGTTGAGGGTCATACGGAGACCGCAACGCGAACTCGCCGCGCACTGACAGTGCACGCAGGTTACCTGGCCCCCAACCCAACGCCTGTGACTTCCCCCCTTTACACGGCCATCTTCTGGGAATTTTCAGCTCACCCACTGGGTGCCAACATTGCCTCCACCTGCTCCCTAGACCGCCAGCACCTTTTCCCCACTCTTCGCTCCCCCGCCCGGGGCGGTTGCAGTCAAGGGATGGGGGAGGGCCTCTGAGGATGAAGGCAGGAGCTCGGCCTCAGCCCCTTCCCGTTTCCCGCTCTCTAAAGTTGGGCGGGACTTGCAACCATGGCCGCTCCTCCCCTTCGCCACGCGCTGTGTCCACCCAGCTGTCCGGAACGAGGTGAGAACCCCAATTTTATGTTCGTGTGTTTGTGCGGGTGCAGCGGTGGGGGATGAAGGTCAAGGTAGGAAAACCAGGTGTCTGGGCCTCTGGTGGGCCTTATTCTTGGCCGCGTAGGCCGAGCACAGCGCTGAGTGTCCGGTGCTCGCTCTCTATCGGTCAAGGATCACCTGCCTCCTTGCTCCTCGTGGTCCTCGTGTTGATTCCCCGGCCCTCCTCCGGCCCCCCAACCGAGGGAGGCCCAAGGCGGGCTCTGCAGGGTCTGCCCACCCCTGGATAGGTGCCACGGTGCCATCGGCATATCTTAGAGCCTTGCTTCGAGTACACGATTTCTCTCCCCTTTCTCATTGCCATCAGCAGAAAACACGATGATGCTTGTTGCAAAGGCATGGCTACACTGAAAAATCAATCTGCTTTTAGGGTCATTTGTTTTTCTATGTAAATGAACCTGGGAGGGAGAAAGTCTTGATGTGAATGTAAATGACTGTGATAACGTTCCCATGCCAATCACATCGAGACACCTTGAGTGACGGAAGGAGAGCCTGTCCACTAACTTGTATCTAATCGCTCCTGCTCGATTATGGAGGTTTGGAGGCACTGAGGTTGGGGAAGCCAGCTGGTTAAATCTCGAGAGAGCAAGAGGCCACACAAAGCGTGATTACAACACAGATGGTTTCCCTCTGGTCTAGTTTACCAGACTCCGTCTTGTCAATACGGTAAGTCAGATGTGCTGGATGACTAAATTCACCAGAGACCGCAGTATAGAAACCAGGAAGCCAGTGAGCTATTCGACGATAAGAAGTACAACAGCCAACATCACCCAACTCCTCTGTCCTCCAGCCAGCCTGTTCTTTTCCACAAAGAACCAGAAATGTACGTGGAGCTCGTGGGGTCAGAGAAAGTGACGTATTTGATCTGAGGGTTTGGTAGCATTTCTCCAGTAGTACTAAGTCCTGCTCAACCCTGCTGAGACGACAGCAGTTGTCTCTCTGGTTACATTGCTGATATAATCCTCATGATTTACACATTTTTTTCTTTGTAGTTTTTAAAAATACACTTACTCTAGCCCACCAGGTGTAGCTCAGTGGTTGAGTGTCGACCTAGGAACCAGGAGGTCAAGGTTCGATTCCCAGTCAGGGCACAGGCCAAGGTTGTGGGCTTGATCCCCAGGAGGGGGCGTACAGGAGGCAGCAGAACAATGATTCTCTCTTATCATTGATGTTTCTAACCCTCCCTTCCTCTTTGAAATCAATAAAAACATATTAAAAAGTAAAAATATGCTTATCTAGTTACAATCTAGTATTTTTCGGAGCTTCTTTGAATGATATTCCAATATACGGTGACTAGTACAACAAAAGCTGTGTTTGGCCGCTGTAGGGGAAGGTTCGTGTTGATTTAATTCTTCACAACTGTATTCACACGGTGTCAATACACTCAGGAAATTAGCTCCACTGATTGTCAATGATATACGCTGAGTCAGTCACATCCATAGGAGGTCGTGGGACGGTCAGCTACATCAGAATTGACAGAACTACCAAAACGTTTTGTAGAGAGGGGAGAAATATTTATGTTATGTCAGAAAACAAATGTAAAGTGGAGTTTAGAAAACAAAGCAGCTGGCGTATATCTCCTGTAATTCCAAAGGGTACGTCGCTTTAAAATTTAAAAAGAAAATTCCCCAATTATGTCAACTACATCAATATTTTGGTATAAGGTGAGCCAGTCTCGAACTTCAACCAAAGGAATTTGTTTACTGCAATGCCTAAAGGACCTCATTATAGTAGCCTTGCTGAATGGAATAAGCCTATAAATTGCCACATAGTTACATTCTTTTTTAAAAGAATACATTTTTATTGATTTCAGAGAGGAAGGGGGAGGGAGAGAGAGATAGAAACATCCATGATGAGAGAGAATTATGGTCCTGCACGCCCCACACTAGGGACTGAGCCCTCAACCTGGGCCTATGCCCTGACCCGGAATTGAACCATGACCTCCTGGTTCATAGGGCGATGCTCAACCACGCTGGCTGGGAAACCTATAATATCTTAATCATGATATATTTCAATAAACAACTGGTGAATAAGTTCAAGTGAATGTTCAGATGCTTCTAATGATGGATAATGAAATCAAGCTACAATTCTACAGAATTTCATAATGCAGTAAAGTACGCCGATACGGGACTGTAAAAATAACAATGACACCCCTGGGACCTGGGGGGAAGTCAGCTCAGTGACCTCATGTTTATATGTTTAGTTTTGAGAATTTTTGTCCATATTTGATGCACTGCGCACGACCCAGCTCACCAGGAAGACAATCAGGCAAAGATACATAGACGACAGCCTCCACGCGCTGTCTGAGAAACCTGGAAAGTCTTCGGGTCGAAATGCATCCTATTTGCTGAAGACGAGCGGCCGAGACTTTGGAGCTAGACAGACCTGGGTGTACCACTGGGATCCGCCATGAACCGAGCAGCCATGAGGGAGCCGCTGCTTTAAGTGTTAGTTTTCCGTCTGCAAACAAAGACACCCACGCCATCATCACAGGTGAAGTGATGTCACGAAGGTTAACTGGGATAATGTCCACAAGGAGCCAAATACACTGAGCGGCCAGATGATGATGATCTCTGAACGCGGAATCATCTGGCCGTCTTAGCCTTTTCCTATATAGTGTGTATCCTATAGAATAAAAGGCTAATATGCAAACTGTCCCCTCGACCAGGAGTTTGACCAGCAGGCAGGCCGGCCAACCGCCCATGTCCCCTCCCCCTGGCCAGGCTGGCCGGAACCCACCCATGCACGAATTCATGCACCGGGCCTCTAATACACACACACACACACACACACACACACACGGAGTGGCTGGATTATTATGCATTCAGAGATCATCATCATCTGGCCACTCCGTGTATAGTATCTGCTAAAGTAGGTGTTCAACACGTTCACTTCTTTACCACAGTGCCTGGAACCCTATGTTATGTCTGGATAAAGGATTATGTCTCCAGGAATCCCCTGTGAAGTGCAGATATAGGATGTGAGAGGCAAACATTTACTGGGTACGTTTTAGTTTCAATCAGTGTGTGTGTGTGTGTGTGTGTGTGTGTGTGTGTGTGTGTGCATACACACACATCTATTCTCTAAGGCAGTGGTCGGCAAACTCCTTAGTCTGCAGAGCCAAATATCGACAGGACAACAATGGAAATTTCTTTGGAGAGCCACATTTTTTAAACTTAAACTTCTTCTAACGCCTCTTCTTCAACACAGACTCGCCCAGGCCGTGGCATTTTGTGGAAGAGCCACACTCCAGGGGCCAAAGAGCTGCCTGTGGCCGGCGAGCTGCAGTTTGCCGACCACGGCGCTAAGGTACCAGTCCTGAGAGTCGGTCATGAGAGGAGAGGGGTCCTTTCGCAGCTGCTGACATGCATGGGGCGCGGTCGATGGGCGTGGGCCGCGGGCCACGGGCCACGGGAGAGGGGCCTGGGCGTACATCTTGCTCCGAGGCCACGAGAGAACTCTGGGTTCTGGAAAAGTGGGCGGTGCTGCTCAGAGCCGTGGCTTGGGAGCAGTGCTGCTGACCAGGAAGAATTCATCCAAGACAAGCGTCCGCCTCCTCGCGTTTCAGCCGAGAGCCATTCTAACGGGCTCATCTCAGGGCCTCTGAGAAGCGAGAGGAGGTCGCGATGCCAGGGCCCGGGCTCCCCACCGGGGCGGGTTCCGGGTCTGGCCCTTGGATGTTCTCAGGACAGCACCTCCTCTCCTACCCCCTCCCCCGGTCCCGCCCCGTCACGACCGAGAACCAGGGTTCGTGGAAGCAATTCAATAAGATGGGGCCTCGCCTACGTCGCTTCCGGTTCCGTCTAGCTGGAGAACTGTGCTGCCTGTCTGGCCCTCAGGGTTCTTTTCCGAGAAACGCAGACGCTCGAAGCGTGCATTCTGGAGTAGAAAGAAAAAGGAAAATAAGTTTTTGCTATGGTCACCTTTGGATGACTCACGATGAGTTTCTCGTCCAATAAACTCTCTCTAGACGTGTGCAGGCCTTGACAGTAAAGCGATTTTAGTGAACGTTTATAGTCCGGGTAGGTTGGGGGATTTCGTTGAAACTGCTGTTGAGACTCTCACGCAGCATTTCCCTTTCACTTTGTTGTCACAAGAGGGAGTCAGAACTCTGCGAAATGGCCGCGTTTTCAAACTTTTCCTGAGGTAAGTTGCATGAAAAGAACCCCCATGAGCCTGGCCCGCGTGGCTCAGTGGCTGAGTGTTGACCTATGAACCAGGAGGTCAGGGTTCGATTCCCGGTCAGGGCACAGGCCCGGGTTGTGGGCCCCGTCCCCAGTGAGGGGCGTGCAGGAGGCAGCCGGTCCACGATTCTCTCTCATCATGGATGTGTCCATCTCTCTCTCCCTCCCCCTTCCTCTCTGACATCAATGAAATATATTTAAAAAAAAAGAATCCCTGTGAGCTCTCAGGAGAAACGACTTTTCTTCTTCCTGACTGACCTAGGGCCTCCTCTATCAGTGTTTAATTTCAACCTGATATGACATTGTATCCAGGTGGTGAAAGACAAATTTATAAAAATGACCCCCAAGGGTCATTTCTCACTCTGGAAAGGCCTGCGTGTCCTTTTCATGCTCTTTTACTGATATGCCCGAGTCAGCCATCGAGTTGTCACCGTGTTGGCGATGGCACACGCAGCTGGGTCTCTTGGACGCGGTGACGCGCCGGAATGATGAGCCATGTTGCAAAAGTGGGAAATGACCTTTCAGAGGAAGCTCTGGAATCCCCTGCCCAGGATGTCCGCGACCTATGACGCGCTGATGCGGTCCAACCTCATTGCTTTTCTCTAAGAAGCTATGCGCACGCAGCCCCTTCACGCACCGTAACAGCCCACAGATCACTAGGCAGTTCTTGGAGGAAACGCTTAGAATGTTTCCTAGCTCTCTAAAGGAAGAACTCCCCCAGCTGCACGCGGAACCGGCCAGGCGTAGGCTTTGCTCCGCGGATCTGGGACCGACGTGGTGATGGGCTGATAATCTCTGGTTCATCTGAGCCTCGGGCTTTTCTTCAGGGCGGCATTCTCCCAGGAATGACGTGCAGAGAGCGAGGTATTTCCCAACGTAAGACCAATTGGGTAGCTGAACGTCTGAACCCTTCCTTGGGTGTTTGGTAAAACACACAGCTGCGAGATGGCCGGGAAGCTTTGTTCTCTGGGACGTTCATGGAAGCGAGTCAATAAGAACGTGGGCATTGGCCGCAGCCGGTTCCGGCGAGAGCCACCTGAAGAACTTGGCTGCCTGTTTCTCGCCTTTGAGCGTCAGCTGGGCAGCAGGCGCTCTGAGCTGAGAAAGAGGCCCGTGTCGTTGTTTGTGACGCCTGAGCTGTTCAGCGTGTCGGCTCACTGCGTGCCCGCTTCTGGGATCCTGCGGCCACGGCTCCCCCTCCCCCCGCTGCCCCCTCCCCCTCCTCTCTCCACTCTCCCCTCCCCCCCCCCCCAGGTTCCACGGGGTGTCTTTCCCTCCCTCCCGTGGCTTTAGGTATGAATACGAAGTCGCGGGCCATGAAAACTCTAAAGAAGTGACTTGATCACCCCAGAGCGGTGAGGCCACAGTTCCAGGCCACTAAGACTGCCAGTCACGCTCACCTTAGGGCACAGCCCGAAAGCCGCCTCTTACTCAGGGAACTGCTCCGTGAGCAGAATTACCCTCCGGAAAAAGCTCCGTCACACCGATTAGAAGCACGGAATGGAAACACTTACAATAGCGCTAGCACTCAGTCTTGTTCTAGCCGTACTTTATGGCATTGGACTTGCACCGAGGAGTGAAGGTTAAAGAACAGATGAGAACGCGCCTAACGCAAGGCCAAGGGATTTCAGAAAGAGAAGCGTACTCGTACGTGCAACATCCGTGTAATTTTGAATTCCACAACGTATGCCACTCTTACGGTTTTGAGAAGGCATTCGTGGAAGACCTGCTTAATGGTTTTCACCGGTTGTTAAACGAAGACCTTAAGGTGATCTCCATAAACATAAAGAGACGGAAGAAGAGAACGTTGCTTGGAGTTAGTAGGAGAGACGAGGCAAGGAGAAACCAGGAACCCAAGTGAGACGGAGGCAGGAACTGAGACTTTTGCCCACTTGTTGCTGGTGAGTATACATGGCGTCTCCTCTCCTGACAGCCAGTGGGAAAGAAGGAAACGCAGGCAGAACTTTTCTCCCTTCTGAGATAAAAATAACCCGATTTCTCCAGAAAAGCACCAGCAGCTGGGCCTTGAGAGCCAACGGTACTTCCCCCCTGGGTTCCCATAGGAACAACGCCGTGCAAATAAACCGGGGCCTGGTGAGTTCCTGCTTCCCGGGGCCTCACAGACCACGTGCCCTGGGGAGCCGGGGTGGCTGAGCCGATGGGCACAGGAACATACTTAAACCGCAACATGGAGGCTTACGGCCCGGGTGCCATCATAGCCCGTGGGTGCCAAGGGCCTCCCGGAGCAAATGAGCGTCGCGAGGCATTGAAAGCTGGGTGGCCTCCTTCAGCGGCACTCACGGCGCAAACGGTTCCATAGGGCGTCCTCTTCCCATGTTTCGTGTTTCACTCTGTGGCCTTGTCCCTGAGCGGCCGCGTCCCTGAGCGGGGGCAGCGCTCCGGGTGGCCCTGTCCCCGTCACCTGGTCCCAGGCTGCTGCTCGATACGCGCTGGACTGAGCTCCCCAGTGCTTCGCGGTTTGAAATTTGCTACAAAATAAATTCCAAGCTCTCTCCTCTCTACGTAATTTTCTATATGATCAGAGAATGTAAATAACTTAAAATGGTTATCTTTCTACTCTTCCTATTCCCAGTGTCTATGCCAGCGTCTTGTACGCAATATGTGCTCAGAAATGCTTTTGAAAAGTGCTGGGTAAATTAATCCGGCTGGTTAATTGGGGCTCTCTAATTTTCTATTGGAAAAATATATCCATTCAGTAAACAGTAAAACTCCTTAGTAATATTGTTTGGTGACCACGGAGGAAAGGAATGCTGATTAAATTTAGATTTACTAGAAAAATGATGTGTTCTTTTCAGTACATATGAGAATACCCGCGGAGGCCTGTCCTTGCTATGCCCATCCCCGTCGCGTGTTTGTATACAGACATTTCAAATATTAGCGTTTCACCACAAAACTAAATGACTGCGGTACGATTCCAAACTCAGGTCAATGTAGTAGTACTCTCTGTGCATCTTAACATGTGTTTTGTTTAATCAGCCGTTAGCAACTGCAACAACCGTGAAAGAACAGCTTAATGAAGATCACGTGCACGTATTTGTTACATTAAGGACGCGTTGAATATCTAATAGCAATGATTTAATGGGTTGCCTTTATGTTATGGCCCCTCACCTTTATCTCGTTTAAAAAAATTCGTTGTTGACACTCTGACAGATGTCTTGCTCTCCACCCTTACCCGTCTCCATTGTTTAAAGCGACATAATTACCTCGCAGATAAATTGTCCAGGGAAGACTAAACAAAACAGAGATGGTAATCCTTTCATTTATATTTGATTGTGAAAAATCAAACTCTGCAGACCTGTTTTTAAAGGCATCGAATCAGGTGTGAGGTGATATCTCCTTGTGGTTTTAATTTGCATTTTCCAATGATTAGTGACGTTGAGCATTTTTTCCATTATTTTTGCATGTAGCTGTCCAGTTTTTCCCAACACCATTTATTAAGTAAACTGTCTTTACTCCATTACATGTTCTTGCCACCTTTGTCAACCATCAACTGACCATGTAGGTGTGGCTTTATTCCTGGGCTCTCTATTCTATTTCATTGATCTACGTGTCTGTTTTTATGCCCGTACTATGCTGTTTTGATTACCATGTATCCAAAGAAACGGAAATCACTAATTTGAAAGACACGTGCACCCCTATGTTCACTGCAGCACTGTTTACAATAGCCAAGCCATGGCAGCACCCCAAGTGCCCATCTGTAGACAAATGGATGAAGAATTTGGGGTACATATGCATAATGGAATATTACTCGACCATAAAAAAGAACAAAAATCTCACCATTTGTGACAGTACACATTGACCTAGAGCAGTGGTCAGCAAACCGCGGCTCGCGAGCCACCTGCGGCTCTTTGGCCCCTGGAGTGTGGCTCTTCCACAAAATACCACGGCCTGGGCGAGTCTCTGTTGAAGAAGTGGCGTTAGAAGAAGTTTAAGTTTAAAAAATGTGGCTCTCCAAAGAAATGTCAGTCGTTGTCCTGTTGATATTTGGCTCTGTGGACGAATGAGTTTGCCGACCACTGCCCTAGAGGGTATTGTGCTAAGTGAAATAAGTTAGGCAGAAAGACAAATACCATGTGGATTCACTTGTATGTGGGATCTGAAGGACAATCTAAATGAACAAACAAAACAGAAACTGACTCACAGGGACGGAGAACAGAGCGGGAGTTGTCAGAGGGGCGGGGCGTGGGGGACCTGGGCAAGCAAAGGCGAAGGGCTTGAGAAGGACAGACGGACAGGGATGCACAGCACAGCGCGGGAATAGAGTCAGCAGTGCCGTAAGGACTGTGAACGGTGCCAGGCGGGCACTGGAATATCAGGGCGCACTTTGTAGAGTGTATGATTGTCTGCTATGCTGCGCCCCGGACACTAACACAGGTCACATTGCATGTAAACTGCAATTGAAAAAAATTAAACATTTTTAAAGAAAACAAGACAGGGATGGGAAGTCAGAATTTATGCATTTAATCGTGTTTTGTAGAATGCTGCGACTTTATGAAGAGACAGATTTAGTGACTGTTTAGCTGGTTTCTAACCTCGAATAAATGACACATGACATTTGAGTTGGAATGACTCACCCATTTATTACCTAACAGCCGAGGGCGAGGGACACGATTTATAATTGCTCCTCGTCAGTTCAGGCTGGAGGTTTCTCACGGGGGGGCGGGGGGAGGTTGGGAGCCCAGCTGGAGGGAGGGGGTTGGTGAAAGTTTCGAGGAGGTGCCCAGTTCCAGCTGCTTAATCAGGGAGGCTGGGAGGGTGCCAGACAAGGAGAAGGGAAGGAGCCAGGGCGGGGCAGCCGGGGAGTGTGGGGATGGCCGCCCGGATCTCGGGAGAAACAATTGCTAAACGGGGTGGGACAGGATGAGACCAGCAGTTACTCACTCACGCATCTGTGCAGTCAACCACGTGTGTTCGCTGACAGCCCCGGCTTGCTTCCCATGAAGCGCCTGGGAACTCGGCCCGGCCTCCCCGGCCAGCATGGGCCGTCACAGGGTCATTGGCTTCCTGCAGGCGCGTTTAGCGTCGAAGTCACAGGATAATGTTCAGTTCACGTTAGATGGCAACACGTGAAGACAAACGCGTGCTCTGTGGCTTAGGATGGGACGCCTGCTCCGACCAGCATGTCCTGCCTCGCCGCTTTGTAATAGTCTTTATTAAAACCATCGAACTGCCGCTGGGGAAAAAAAGAGGAACACCTGTAATAATCCGAACAATAAAGATTTATTAAAAAAAAATAAAATAAAAACGATCGAACCACCCTGGCATTTGTCATCCTTACGGTTGGATCAGTGACACGGAACTGTTTAGGAGTTCAATCCTTGCCCGGCCGGCGTGGCTCCGTGGCTGAGCATCGACCTGTGGACCAGGAGGTCACGGTTCGATTCCCGATCAGGGCACACCCCGGGGTTGTGGTGGGCTTGATCCCCAGTGGGGGGCGTGCAGGAGGCAGCCGATCCATGATTCTCTCTCATCATTGATGTCTCTCTCTCTCCCCCTCTCCCTTCTTCTCTGACATCAATAAAAACACGTTAAAACATTTTAAATCCTCTTTCGATGACTTCACTAAAAACAACGCCAACCTTCACGCAGCTCCTCTCCTGGCCTCGCCTGCCCTGCACTTCGCTGCTTCTGGCTGCGGGCTCCCTGTGCCGGCTCTGGGCGCCCGTTCCTCTGTGACCTTCTGTCGCATCAACACGTTGCTCTCGGCCTCTGAGGTCGTGTTGCTCATTGGGTGCCGCTGCTCAGCGCAGGCAGGCATTTGGATTCGAGCTGACGCGATCCCTGCCATCTTCCCGGTCTTCCTTCCTCCCACAGATGTTCCTGGAATCCGGGGCTATTTCTGTCGTTTGCGAACAGACCTTTTGTTCCGAGAATTACCTTCGATGAGGCGACTGGATCGCCTGACCTCCGGGGCCGGGGGTGATGGAGCTCAGAGCCTGGGAGTCTGTTGGAGACGGGCCCACTAGTTTCTTTTCCTTTTCGTTTTCAGTATGTTTTTCTTGACCTCCGAGAGGAAGGGAGCGGGAGAGAGAGATGGACACATCCATGATGAGAGGGAATCATGGATCGGCTGCCTCCTGCACGCCCCACTCTGGGGATCCAGCCTGCAACCCCGGCCTGGGCCCCGACCGGGAATCGAACCCTGACCTCCTGGTTCCTAGGTCGACGCTCAAGCCCTGAGCCACGCCGGCCGGGCAAGGTCAATCCATTTTGTAGCCCATTGCAGAAGTTCCCTCCTTTTGTTAAGACCAAATAATACTCCACTGAGGGTTGGACCGCCTTCTCTTTATCCACTCACGTGTCGCTGGGCATGCAGATGGTTCCCACCCCGGGGTCCTCACAGTGCTGCAGAGAGCCTGGAGCACCCCAAGGCCCCTGGGGGGTGGGAGGGAACCTTGGCAGACCACGTGTCTGAGAAGGATTACTCTCCAAAATCTGTAAGCGGCTCCTACAACTCACAGCACACACCAGTGGGTCCGGGCCGCCCGGCCCTGCTGGAGCCGAACTGAGCAGAGCCAGGGCTGAGTCCTCGCTGAGTGTTTGTGGCCGTACTGCGGGCAGCCTGGGAGAGCAGCAGGCCACCCCGCGACTTCTGCTCTAACCTCCCCTCCCAGCTGACTGATTCCAAAGGGACAAGGAAGAAGGGCTGAGGGCAAGGGGGACGGGGACCGGATCGGGGCTGCAGGGCCCACGGTCTGTGTGGCCCCTTCCAAGATCTCAACGTCCAGCAGCAAGGCAGTTACTTTCCTACGCTGTGAACCAGCTCTGCCTGCTCCTGGGAGGGAGAATGGCCCGCATTCCTGAAGCCAACGCCCCGAGGGGCTCAGGGTTCAGGCCCAGCGGCCGAGTCTGAGCATCTCCTGTCCTTGGTCCGTTCTCAAGATGTGCCTGCCTTTCTGAGCCGTGGGCCCTCCCGGCGCTGCGCCATCTCTTATCTTTCCACAGCCCTGCCTGCTCCTTGCCACACCCTCAGTTTCCCAGGGTCCGGGAGGAACCGCTGGTCTATAGTCAGGCAGGGGAAGAGCCACTCAACCCTGTGGCCCTGTTCTGCTTGCCTGCCCTGCCCCTCATCAGTGAGCGATGCCCTCCCGCTTCTCGTGATGACCATGATGGGAAAAGCCAAAAGCACACCCCTTTTAGGTGTCTGTTAGAACTGTAGACGCGAGCTCGTCTTGTGGGGCCGGTTCTTTTTGCAATTCTCTCTCTCTCCCCCTTCTTCTCCCCTGGCGACGGGACGGTGTGTCCCCGCTCCTCCCCTGGCGACGGGACGGTGTGTCCCCGCTTCTCCCCTGGCGACGGGACGGTGTGTCCCCGCTTCTCCCCTGGCGACGGGACGGTGTGTCCCCGCTCCTCCCCTGGCGACGGGACGGTGTGTCCCCGCTTCTCCCCTGGCGACGGGACGGTGTGTCCCCGCTTCTCCCCTGGCGACGGGACGGTGTGTCCCCGCTCCTCCCCTGGCGACGGGACGGTGTGTCCCCGCTCCTCCCCTGGTGACGGGACGGTGTGTCCCCGCTCCTCCCCTGGCGACGGGACGGTGTGTCCTTGCTTCTCCCCTGGCGACGGGACAGTGTGTCCCCTCGTCTCCCCTGGTGACGGGACGGTGTGTCCCCGCTCCTCCCCTGGCGACGGGACGGTGTGTCCTTGCTTCTCCCCTGGCGACGGGACAGTGTGTCCCCTCGTCTCCCCTGGTGACGGGACGGTGTGTCCCCGCTTCTCCCCTGGTGACGGGACGGTGTGTCCCCTCTCCTCCCCTGGTGACGGGACGGTGTGTCCCCTCGTCTCCCCTGGTGACGGGACGGTGTGTCCCCGCTTCTCCCCTGGTGACGGGACGGTGTGTCCCCTCGTCTCCCCTGGCGATGGGACGGTGTGTCCCCGCTTCTCCCCTGGTGACGGGACGGTGTGTCCCCTCTCCTCCCCTGGTGACGGGACGGTGTGTCCCCTCTTCTCCCCTGGTGACGGGACGGTGTGTCCCCTCTTCTCCCCTGGTGACGGGACGGTGTGTCCCCTCGTCTCCCCTGGTGACGGGACGGTGTGTCCCCTCTTCTCCCCTGGTGACGGGACGGTGTGTCCCCGCTTCCCCCCTGGTGACGGGACGGTGTGTCCCCGCTTCTCCCCTGGTGACGGGACGGTGTGTCCCCTCGTCTCCCCTGGTGACGGGACGGTGTGTCCCCGCTTCCCCCCTGGTGACGGGACGGTGTGTCCCCTCTTCTCCCCTGGTGACGGGACAGTGTGTCCTTGCTTCTCCCCTGGTGACGGGACGGTGTGTCCCCTCGTCTCCCCTGGCAATGGGATGGAGGGTTTGTGTGTGTCAGCCTGCACGCATCACAGCCCAGCCAGACACACACAGGAGCAGGCTTTGTGAGGGAGATGGCCGCGCTGGAGTCCCAGGCAGCTCGTGCTCGATGACGTGGTCCCCCTGGCTTCCTGGGGGTGGGTGACGCGGGGAAGTCATTAATCCTGGCGCCTGAGGGAGGGAGGGTCGCCATCGGGGCCGGGGTCTCTACTGGCTGGTCAGCACCAGGGCCGGGACCAGCCCGTCTGGTTGATCATTGCATCGGGCCCGGTCAGCCGTGGCATCGCTTCGTCTGGTTTCTCAGGAATGCAAACGATGGGGCTGCTCGGGGGCTGGGACGCAGCTGAGGCCCAGATGTTATCTCCAGTGTCTCCGAAACGCTGTCTCTGTGGCCACAGACCCGAGGTTCTGCCTCTGAGACCACAGGACGCCGGCCATTGTCCCGAGGGCTCGACGACTGAGCCAGGGCCAGGAGGTGGGCCAGTCGGGGGGCCAGGTGAGGCCACCTTGAATCAAAGGGGGGAAATCACCATGAAAGGGCAGATTAAAGAAAATAAGATTCCCGCAGGGTTACACCTCTCTAACTCGGGCCCCCTCACCCCCCCTCGACTACAGGTGGTTGCTTCCACTGCCCCCTCACCCCCCCTCGACTACAGGTGGTTGCTTCCACTCCCTCCTCATGCTCTCAGGTCCGATTGGGCTTTTCCAGGACCGCATTTGGGCTCCTGCTGCTGAGGGATTTAGCTGCACAGTGACTGGGGGGCCTCCGCTCCGTCTCTGTGGGCCTCGCTAAGCCTTTGTCTCCGAATCTGCCCCACGCAGCGGAGCAGCGACCCATCCCCCTGGCAGCCCCCTCCAGGACCGGGCAGGGGAGCCATGCCTCACCCCCTTCCTGAGCTCCTCCGTGCTGTACAGAAGGTGCGTTAGTGCTTCTCGCCCGACAGGATCCAGCTCTGAGCGGCGGCTCCTGCGTTTGGTCCGTGCGATGTCTTCTGTTCCATCTTATTCTCTTACACAGTCCTCATGATTTTATACTAGAGGCCGGTGCATGAAATTTGTGCATGGGAGGGGGGGGTTGTCCCTCAGCCCAGCCTGCACCCTCTCCAATCTGGGACCCCTTGAGAGATGTCCGATCCCAGTAGGATCGGGCCTAAACGGGCAGTCGGACATCCTTCTAACAATCCAGGACTGCTGGCTTCCAACTGCTTGCCTGCCTGCCTTTCTGATTGCCCCTAACTGCTTCTGCCTGCCAGCCTGATCACCCCCTAACCACTCCCCTGCCAGCCTGTTTGCCCCTAACTGCCCTCCCCTGCAGGCCTGGTCACCCCTATCTGCCCTCCCCTGCAGGCCTGGTCTCTCCCAACTGCCCTCCCCTGCTGGCCATCTTGTGGTGGCCATCTTGTGTCCACATGGGCCATTTTTGACCACATGGGGGCAGCCATCTTGTGAGTTGGAGTGATGGTCAATCTGCATATTACTCTTTTATTAGATAGGATAGAGGCCTGGTGCATGGGTGGGGGCCAGCTGGTTTGCCCTGAAGGGTGTCCCGGATCAGGGTGAGGGTTGCCTTGGGGCATGGGGCAGCCTGGGTGAGGGGCCTGTGGTGGTTTGCAGGCCGGTCACATCCACTGGTGACCCAAGCAAAGGCCCTGGTATCTGGGATTTATTTATCTTCTACAATTGAAACTTTGTAGCCTTGAGCGGAGGCCTGGGCTGGCCAGGGCAGGTGGGAAGCTTGGCTTCCTCCATTGCCAGGGAAACCCAAGCCTCCTGTTCGTTCCATGGCTGCAGCCATCTTGGTTGGGTTAATTTGCATACTGGCTCCTGATTGGCTGGTGGGAGTGGCTTGTGGGTGTAGCGGAGCTACGGTCAATTTGCATATTACTCTTTTATTAGATAGGATACCTCACACTCAGTCACTCTCCTTATGTTAGTCTTGAATGTAAGCTTTGGGCATTTTTTCATCATAATGTTTTACTTCCTCTAGAAACATTTAATGTTAAAAACACATCACCCTGCAACAGCGTTTTTGAGGTGCAGCCGACATGCAGCTTAGGTTCAGTTGGACAACAGAATTCCTTGCTATTTGTGGATATTGTGAAATGGCCATCCCACTTGGTCTAGTTAACCTTCATCACCGTGTATAATTATACTTTTTTCTAGTGGTGAGATTCCCTCTCTGAGCAACTTTCAAATACACAATCCTGTTATCAACTACAGTCCCCAAGCTGCACAGTGAGTGTCTCCTCGTGAGTTATTTATTTATAACGGGAACTTGGGGGTTTGACTCCTCACCCATTTCACCCACCCTCCACCCTCGCCTCCAGCAACCGCCAATCTGTTCTCTGTAAACATGAGTTCAGCACTTCTTTTTCAATTCCACATTGTAGTGATTTCATATATTTCTCTTTCTTTGTCTGACCTTTCACTTACATAATGCTCTCAAGGTCCACCCATATTGTTGTAAATGACAAAATTCCCTTCTTTTTATGGCTCCTTAAGAACCTATTATATATGTGTACATCTATGTATCTAATACAAGTGTACATTTCACATTCTCTGCATCTACTTAGTCCTTGGTGAACACTGAGGTTGCCTCCATATGGTGGCTTTTGTATATGATGCAGCAATAAACATGGGGGTGCATACTTCATCTTTTTCAGTTAATGCTTTTATTTGTTCAGATGAATGCCCTGAAGCTGAATCGCCGGATGATACGGTCTTTCTACTTTTTAATTTTTCGTGGACCCTCCACATGTTTCGACAGAGGCTGCCTCAATGGACTGAATGTAAGCTTCTGAGGCAGGACCTGATTCATCGGCAGCTCAGTACTTTCTAGAACAGTCCCTTAGACGTAGGTGACTTCATAAACACATTCCAAGCCACGATCCATTTTCTTTATAAACAGAATAAATACACAAAAAGTTATTACGCCACAAGGAAGGCCCATATTTTAAAAAGGTTTTAGGAGCGGTAGTTTCTTCTTCTTTGCTGTCATCCACTCTCCCACCATCAGCCTCACCCTGCCTTCTGAATTGTCTTCTGAGACCATGGACATGGTCTCGCAATTCCGACGTTAAAGAGAAAATCTCCATGACATCGTAGTTTCTTACTCCTCTCCGGATAATACTCTTCACATACACACACACACACAATCTCAAAAACACTGTGTGCTCTTACTACCTACACTTTCCCCCCAATACATTGTTCACCTCCATCCTTCAGCGCCTACCTTATCAATCCATTAACACCAACCTTGTCGGGGTCACCGGCAACCAAGGACCCTTCTCTGTCCTCACCAGGCTGAGAGAGCATTCAGTGTGCCTGTTCAACATAATGGACCACACCTCTTTATTTTAACTTTTTATTTTTATTGATTTCAGAGAGGAAGGGAGAGGGGGGGGGAGAGAGAGAGAGAGAGAGAGAGAGAGAGAGAGAGAGAGAGAGAGAAACATCCGTGATGAGAGGGAATCATTGACTGGCTGCCTCCTGCACGCCCCACATTGGGGATCGATCGAGCCCACACCCCGGGCCTGTGCCCTGATGGGGAATCGAACCCTGACCCCCTGGTTCATGGGTTAACGCTCAAACACTGAGCCCCGCTTTCCAGGTTCCGTCACACCAGACTCGCCTGATTTTCTCCTTCGTTGCGGCTGGTCCTTTTCGGTCTCTTCAGTGGTTCTTCATCTCCGGTCGGTCCTTCGGACGCTGGAGTGCTTCATGGCTCAGCCTTGGGCTCCCTTGCCCAAGAGGATGTGATCCGTTCTCATGGCTTCATCTACACTCCCTAAGCTGACGGGAATGGTCAGATGTTTATCTCCACCACATCTCCTGAACCCTAAACGCGTGTCTCGTACCACGGGGAGCAAGCGTGGTGGCAGTGGACATCGCTGTCCTGTTCCCGATCTTAAGGGAAATGCTTTTGCCCATTGAGCAAGATGATGGCCTTCGTTACGTGGAAGCACCACTCCCACTTTGCTGAGACATTTGACCACAGTGGACGCTGGATTTTAGCAAAAGCTTTTTCTGCATCTGTTGATATGACCACGTGGGTTTCAGCCATCATTTGGTTATGTGATGCCGCACATTCATTGATTTGTGGGATATTACACTAACCTTGCACCCCTGAAATAAACAGGCTTAGATTTGTAAATATTTAATGTTGTGTTTCAGATGCCTGCAGTCTTAAGTACAGTGACCTCCTGTGCGGTGTGTGTAGTAACAGGTGTGTCATGTAGCCCAGGTGTGTGACAGGCTGTACCGCCGAGACTTGTGTAAGTGCACTCCATAGTGTTCACATAATGACAATATGGACCAGTGACACGTTTCCCAGGACACACCTACACCCTGAGGTCAATGTATCGCTGTTATTTCTATTATGTACTTTTAAAAAAGCAAGTAAAAGTAAGTTGTAGCACTCAAATCTACTCTCATTTTCTTGTGATTCTATTGTTTAACTAAAACTTTTAAACTAAATATAGATGATTGGAAAAGTTAATATTAAGATGTATTTCCAGGCTAATAAATTAATAACCTGATTGCTAGGTCAGTGTTTCAAGACCTGTAAGTTGGAATGTCATTTCGCACCATTTTCGGTTAGAGAAGCTGGTTTAATATTTAAGTTAGCCCAACAGCTGAGTTCAAATTCCTAAAGTCAAGCCGCTTAAGCTATACAGATAACTTCCTTTAAAAAGTGACACCTTAAGTTATATTTTAAAATTAACCCTAAAAGTTACATTTTAAAAATTATAATTTAAGTTAAAAAAATCTAGAGCTATCTCTGTTTAATGACACGGTTAGCATTTATTTTGCTCATTAAGGCAGTAAGGATGCATCAATCTCACGCTCATAAAAATTATGACATTTATAAAGTCCAAAGAAGTAGTCAAACTATGAAAGCAATGCAAGCAAATAAACGCCTCTGTGACAGAGCAAGCCGTGTGCACATCTTCCAAGAGAGCCAAGTAAGCAGACCATTCCGTTCATGTGATTGGATTTGAGACGCGCCAACTCGTCAGTGTCTGGCAGATCAAGCGCAACCTGACTCCCTGCAGCTGCTGGTGCTTAAGGGACCGCCAGGGAGGAAGGCTCCGCGGCCTGAAATACCTCCCGCCCCGAGGGACGGTCGGCTGCCTCCTGCCTGGCTGTTTACCAGGAGGAGGACGGGAGGCGTTAGCAGCCTGGAGACCAGCGCTGGGAGGGACCCCTTCTCTCTGTCTCTGTGTGTGACAGTCACTGCGGGTCCCAGCCGCCCATGCGTGTTCCCAGCAGACGAATGAGTGGTGGCAGGGCGCTCCCCGGGCCCTTGCTGGTGGGGTCAGGCGTGGCCTCTCCCATCACAGACCCCGCGGGCAAGGGCGCGCCTGGCTACACCTGGGGGGGTGTTTATTTTGATGACCGTTCCTTTCTGATAGGACACTCGACCCCTTGGACAGCCTGTCCCGCCCACGATGCGTCTTTCCACGATGGAACAGGCCAGTGAGGGTCATCGCTGCCCGAAGCTGGAACAACCTTTCAGGGAAGTGTGTCCCCTCATCCTGCCGCTAAGACCGAGGGGGCTGTGTGACCGGACCGCGCTCTGCGATCAGGGGTGTCAGCCTGCTTCTCGCCCAGCAGCTGCTGCTCTGGCGAGGCTATCGGGGGTGAACACGCTGTCATGCTCCCTGTGCGGTGAGCGCGCTGTCATGCTCCCTGTGCGGTGAACACGCTGTCATGCTCCCTGTGCGGTGAGCGCGCTGTCATGCTCCCTGTGCGGTGAGCGCGCTGTCATGCTCCCTGTGCGGTGAGCGCGCTGTCATGCTCCCTGTGCGGTGAACACGCTGTCATGCCGTTGGGGGTGAGCACGCTGTCATGCCATCGGGGGTGAGCACGCGGTCATGCCATCGGTGGTGAGCACGCGGTCATGCTCCCTGTGCGGTGAACACGCTGTCATGCTCCCTGTGCGGTGAACACGCTGTCATGCTCCCTGTGCGGTGAGCACGCGGTCATGCCATCGGTGGTGAGCACGCGGTCATGCTCCCTGTGGGGTGAGCGCGCTGTCATGCTCCCTGTGCGGTGAACACGCTGTCATGCTCCCTGTGCGGTGAGCGCGCTGTCATGCCGTCGGGGGTGAGCGCGCAGTCATGCTCCCGCTCCGGGTGCCACCTTTGGGCGTCTTAGCGGGCCACACCTTCCTGCAGCGGCCGCGCCCCGTCTGAGCGTGGGGGGCCTCCAGGGTTCTCTCCCTCTGCTTCTCGCAGCCCAAGTCCCATCCTCTGAGCGTCAGAAACTCTCAGGACAGAGCAGACGGCTCCGTCTAGGCCCTTCCTCCCGACAGGAGCCATCGCACACGTCTGCTTCAGGGTCCGGGGTGGGGGCCGTGGCGGCCGGCTGCTGGCATCCCGGCGGCGGGCAGAGGGGGCGGGAGGCTGGGGCACATGTCAGAAGTGGTTCTTCCTTGCTCAGCACCAGCTGCTCTGCTGCTCCTGAATGAGGGGGGACTGGGAGCAGCACGAGCTGAGCACACCCCTCCCCTGTTTCTTGCAGGTTGCTTACTGCTGTCCCCCCCACCCCCCCACCCCCCCCCCGCAAGCTTAGAACCTTAGAATCCAGCAGAGAGGAGGCGAGGGACACGGCGGGTTTCCCTAAGGCGCCCCTTCCTTCCCTTCGGTTTTCAGGAGAAGCTGAGCCGAGGGCCTCTGGTCTGGCTTGGCCCCTGGGCGCCCTCCTGCTGGCGCAGTGTCCCCCCCAGCCCCCGCCCCCTCGTGCTGCGGCCGGGGCTGCGCACACGTGGAGGTGGCAGCTTCTCCACAAACGCCAGTGACAGGCGGGGCCGAGCCGGCCTGCTCTCGCAGCACCGTGGCCAGTGGACCCCCGTGCGTGCGCTGCGAGTATGTTATTGTCATAAATAGATCTCACTGATGGCAGAGAGGCAGGGAGCCGGAGGGAGACATGGACAGGAGAGGGGATCCTGCACCCGCTGCCTCCTGCACGCCCCCCACCGGGGAAGGAGCCCGCCACCCGGCCTGTGCCCTGACCCGGAATCGGACCGGGACCGCCCGTCCCCTCCCCTGAGCAAGGCAGCCCCGGGGTCCCAGGGACGGAGTGGCCTGTGCGTCCCCACGCCTGAGGCGCCCCAGCCTCCCGCCCCCTCTGGAGGTCAGCGTGGGGCGCTGTCACCTCACTGCTTCCCTCCCACAGCAGGGAGGACAGGCGCCCGTTGTTGACAGAGGCTCTGCGTCACCCTCAGCCCATTAGCTTTATGTCTCTCTTCACGGGGGCAAACGTGACAAGCGCCATCGCGAGTGATTCGCTCAGGTTCTCCCAGCGGGAGAGCAGACATGACATCAGATCCGGAAGCACCCGGATTCTGAGACGTGAGAACCTAAGACAAGACAAGATCCGGTCCCTCTGGCACTGCCTGGCACCGCTGTGTGCCTCCTGCGCGGACCGAAGTGGCCAAGGCTTTGTCTGCCTGTGGGATAAGACTGTGCGCACACACACATGCACACACACACACATGCACATACATGAACGCCTGTAAGAAAGGGTGGAAGTGAAGGACATCCGTGGTCTAGTTAACAGTATTGTACCAAAGCCAGTTTCCTGGTTTTGACGTGGTTCTGCAGTTACATACACATGCAGGTTTATACACACACGCGTGTAATGTAGACTATCTATGAATAGGGACAATGCCCCATTGAGGAGGCTGGGTGATGGAGACGCAAGACTCCGTGGAGTATTTTTCTCAAGCGCCGGTGAGTGAGTAATTATTTCAAAATAAAAAGCTTGAGGAGATGTCTAGAGAGGAGGGAGCTTGTCTTATGAAACCTGCCCAGAGGCAGAGTCAGAGATACAGAAAACCGAGGCGAGTCTCTGAGCCCAGGTCCGTGTTCCGTTCTGCGGACGAAAGGGGCCACCTGCTGACCTCACCAGCTGAGGGGAGGCCTGTGTGGCGGGCCTGCAAACTCAGAGGCCTAAAGTCACCACCACGGATGGTCTGAAAATTAAATATTTAACTACAAACAGGTTATGGTGGGTAGTCATGTCCTAGGCCAGTATTTTCCCTGACAAAGATCAACTTAGATCTTTACTGAGCCCATTTGCCCTTTTGCCTCTGAGATAACATACCTGTGAGATGTCTGGGTAATGTGTAACTTCCTTTTTACCCCGGACCCCTCAGGGCACCACAAATGGCACCGGGACATTCCCTCATTGGGATTGTTATCAGGTTCATCCTCACCTGTTAACTCTGTTAACTGTCCTGTATCCATCCGTGTAAAAGAGGCACGTGGCCATCACTTCACCTCTCATCCTACCACAGAGGTCTCCCCGCTTGGCTTTCTCCCACCTCCCCAATCTACCCCCCATGGACTTCGTGTAACCCGCTTGGGTATTTTCCTTTGGATGGCGCTTTATAAAAACGAGGCGCGGACTCCCATTCTCCGGAGCATTCTCTCAGTTCCTTGAGGTTCTGCTTCCCGGCACATGTCGACAGGCTGGCTCAGACAAACTCACAGCAGTTCTTTACAGGTTTCAGTGGTTTTGACATGAACAGTTCTTTCCAAAAATGTGGTGAATGGGCTAACGGTTTGGGGGGGAGGGGAGAGGGTGCTTTTAGTTTTATATCGGAACCTCTCTTAAAAGGCAGGATCGGTGGACACATTGTGTGTGGGTCAGAAGACGGATGACAAGTTTCCATGACATAATTTTCTAAAGGGAAGGCGCGCCGGAGGCCAAATTACTGTAAACCTGTAACCGTTCACGGGAGCCATGTTCCGTGCGCTTCACCACGTGGCTGTCTGTGTAGATGGAGTATGTGCACCTGTGATCGCTGAGAGAAGGTTGCCTTTGTGCCTCGCTATCACGGAGAGCCTGGTAGGCATGTGGTCAGATGTTACTCCGGTTACACGTGACCAGAGAAAGTAGCCCACCCAAGTTCTCAGGTAAAGGTTAAGAAATCGCTGGGGCCTAAAAAACGGCGTGTTTTTCAGAAGTCAGTGGTGTCAATATTTAGTTTTTAGGATGAGAATTCCCCGATATTGACCCTTGAAAGTCATTTTGAGAGAGAATCCCTTTCTGAGATCCGGCTTTGTGCCCGTGGGGTCCCTGAGCCTCACCTGCCCGCTCCCCCGCTGTTTCCCACACGCGGTGTCTCCCTCCTGCCCCTCGGCTGGAGGCTCCGGGTCCGAGGAGGGGAGCTGGCTGCCAGAGAGGGGCGCTTTCTGCGGGG
Organism: Corynorhinus townsendii; assembly: GCA_026230045.1. Lineage (NCBI taxonomy): Eukaryota > Metazoa > Chordata > Mammalia > Chiroptera > Vespertilionidae > Corynorhinus > Corynorhinus townsendii. The sequence goes on from JAPDVU010000005.1 coordinate 1,342,787, forward strand.
TGCCCTCCTCGCGTCCCTGTCCGCGTGACTGCTTGGCATCCAGGGCCCGTTGGGACTTACAGACAGGCCTGGGAGGACAGCTTTACATGTGAGAAGCGGGAAGGTTGGAGAACCCCCCCCACCCCCCCGCACGCTTCATGTGGTTCTCCCCGCACTCCTGGAAGGCAGGCATTCTTCCCCCCCAGTTCTACAGCGGAAGCAACCACGGCTCAGAGCGTTACGTACCCTTTCTAAGCTGACAGGGTAACCAGCGACTGACCCCAGATAGTCCCTGGTTCTATTTTTTTAAAATATATTTTTTATTGATCTCAGAGAGGAAGGGGGAGAGAGACAGAAACATCCATGATGAGAGGGAATCACGGACCGGCCGCCTCCTGCACGCCCCACGCTGGGGATGGAGCCTGCAGCCCGGGGCCTGTGCCCGGACCGGGATCGAACTGTGACCTCCTGGTTCCTAGGTCGATGCTCAGCCCGTGAGCCAGGCCGGCCGGGCTGGTGCTCTGGCTCTAAACCCATTGCTCTTTCTCTGCAGAGACCACCTGCACTGAGCTGAGCACGTCCAGAGGGTTCATTGTTCCCGAGAGCGTGAGAGACTGCGGTCAGGACCTCGCCCCGCGCCCCACAGCTCTGAGCACACACAGTGTGACCTGGCCACCCGTCAGGCGGGGGGTGGGTCCTTCTCTTCCTCCAGAAGGTGGCAGAGTTTCCCGCATCCCTCCTCCCCCCGCCCCAGCAGAGAGCAGACAGGCTCCTGCGAACACGTCTGTATCTAATTTGCTATGTCTAATTTCCATACTTGATTTAATTTCTAAAGGGGCTGGCATGCTCAAATCGCACCTGGGGCGGAGACCGCTCCCGCCCTCGTCTGAACCCGGGGACCGGGTGCCCAGCTGCGCGGCGTGGGGGCGCTGCCCTCCCCGGGGGGCTCCAGCCCCTTCCTGGCCCAGGGCAGGGTCCCGGGAGGGAGGGCCGCTCTCATTGTCGCACAGGTGCCCCGGCGTCCGTCTGCATCCAGCGCGCATGGCAGCTCCCCGACTCTGCTTAAGTAAACACGCAGAGGAAATGTCCCTTCCATGAGGTTTGTGTATTCTGCGCGCTCATAAATCAGCCCCTTTTTCCTGATACGTGAGTAACCCCCAGGGCCATTTCTGCCGTGCGGTCTTGGTGACGCGAGTGCTTTATTACCTTTCTTAAAACACACAGGGAGACAAAGGGGAACGTAAACTCCACTGTAACGGCGGGCCAGCAGCCCCATGCACTTTAAAATGCGAGATTGCAAACGTACGTGTGATGCTCCTGGGGAGCCGGGAGTCCGCAGGGCTGAGCACGTAGGCAGCCTCCGAGGTTCTGCTTTAATCGGAGAACACACTGCTGTGAGTTGGAAAAGATGTGATGGTTGTGTTAAACAGGAAACACGCTTTAAATAGAGGAAATGGCCCTGGCCGGTGTGGTTCAGTGGTTAGAGCGTCGCCCTGCGGACTCAGGTTCGATTCCAGTCAAGGGCATGGACCTTGGTTGCGGGCACATCCCCAGTGGAAGGTGTGCAGGAGGCAGCTGATCGATGTTTCTCTCTCATCGATGTTTCTAAATCTCTCTCCCTCTCCCTTCCTCTCTGTAAAAAATCAATAAAATACATTTAAAAAGTAAATAGAGGGTGGGCCTTCTCACGAAGGATGCTTATATTTACTCTGTTAGGTACGTGTGTAAGCTATTTTTGCCGCTGGCCAAGACTGGAATGACACGTGACTTCTAGAGCCTTCTTGGTGCTTCTCTGTCTATTTCCCAGGTTCAGGTGGCCCGCGGTCCCGTAACTGCCCCTTCTCCGCGGAGGTAACGGCTTCCACTCTCCTTTCTGTAGCGGATGGAGGGCTGACCGGCAGCCAAGAGTGTCGTCTCTGGAGACAGCAGACGACCTGTGTGTGCATCTCCAGTTATTGCTGATGCGCTCACGGAGGCTGCCCCCCCGGTCTGTGGCTCACGGAGGCTGCTCCCCGCCCCCATGTCTGTGGCTCATGGAGGCTGCCCCCCATGTCTGTGGCTCATGGAGGCTGCCCCCCCCATGTCTGTGTCTCACGGAGGCTGCTCCCCGCCCCCATGTCTGTGGCTCACGGAGGCTGCCCCCCCCATGTCTGTGGCTCATGGAGGCTGCCCCCCCCATGTCTGTGTCTCACGGAGGCTGCTCCCCGCCCCCATGTCTGTGGCTCACGGAGGCTGCTCCCCGCCCCCATGTCTGTGGCTCACGGAGGCTGCCCCCCCCATGTCTGTGGCTCACGGAGGCTGCTCCCCGCCCCCATGTCTGTGGCTCATGGAGGCTGCCCCCCATGTCTGTGGCTCATGGAGGCTGCCCCCCATGTCTGTGGCTCATGGAGGCTGCCCCCCCCATGTCTGTGTCTCACGGAGGCTGCTCCCCGCCCCCATGTCTGTGGCTCACGGAGGCTGCCCCCCCCATGTCTGTGGCTCATGGAGGCTGCCCCCCCCATGTCTGTGTCTCACGGAGGCTGCTCCCCGCCCCCATGTCTGTGGCTCACGGAGGCTGCTCCCCGCCCCCATGTCTGTGGCTCACGGAGGCTGCCCCCCCCATGTCTGTGGCTCATGGAGGCTGCTCCCCGCCCCCATGTCTGTGGCTCATGGAGGCTGCCCCCCATGTCTGTGCTCACGGAGGCTGCTCCCCACCCCCATGTCTGTGGCTCACGGAGGCTGCTCCCCACCCCCATGTCTGTCCTCACGGAAGCTGCCTCCCCCATGTCTGTGCTCACGGAGGCTGCTCCCCCCCCCATGTCTGTGGCTCACGGAGGCTGCCCCCTGCCCCCATGTCTGTGGCTCCGTTCCCTCATCGGTCAAACCTCGATAAAAATGGCCAGGATTGCACGAGCGGTTGGAGGGATGAGGCGCGGAGTGTTTACCCAGGAGCCTGAGCTAGGGGACGAGCCAGTAAACGGCCAGTCGTTGCTAAGGGCACTTCTCTGGAAACCACGTCTGCTCCCCACATTGTGTGTTGCTGCTGCTCGTCCATCAGCGAGAGCACCTGAAACGCCGCTTCAGGGAGCACGGCCGGGAAGCCGAGGTGCCTGTGTCCCTCCCAGGCCCCCAGCCTCGTAAGGGACTGCATCACAAGCTGTTTACCAAGGTATTTTTGTCTTCCCCGGACGACTTTGTTTTTAGGGACCTGGGAGGTATAGTTTCGCTGAAAATGCTCCACAAGCCTCCGCAGTGAGTGATGTCAGCAGCCCCCCTGCAAGGCCGGCCGGCCTGGCGCAGCGCACCCATCAGCCGTCTTCCGGGGAAGCGCGTTCTTCCAAGGAAGAGCAGCCGTTGGAGAAGAGACGGTTAGGGTACCGCAGCGCCGGTCTGAAGCCAGTCCTCTCCGGTGGATAGGTTGGGAAAGAAAAGATGTCAAATAAAATATAAAATAAAACAAAATACAGTAAAATGAAATGAAATATAATAAAATAAAATAAAATAATAAAATAATAAAATAAAATAAAATAATAAAATAATAAAATAAAATAAAATAATAAAATAAAATAATAAAATAAAATAATAAAATAAAATAAAATAAATAAAATAAAATAATAAAATAAAACAGGAGAACGGAGGTCAGGGCTCGGAAAGGCGGGGACAGAATGGGAGTGGTAGGTTATAAAAAAAGAAAAAGAAAAGAAAAGATACAGAGGACAGAAAGGAAGGAAAAGAAACACTCATCGCAGAGTCAGGAGAGGCCACGTGGAAAGACAAAGGAAGAAAACAGGAGACAAAGTGTAGGCCAAGACTGGCACGGACAAGCAGAACTGAGCGCTCTGTGAGTGTTGTTGGTGGCAGCAGAGTCAGTAACCAAAGCTCCTCTCTCCTCCGGACACCCGTGGTTTTGTAGTGAAACGTTCGTAGCCAAGAACGTTTTCTGCTGTAATTATAATACCGATATGATGAAAACTATGGCTTTCTATCCAGACAATTGTCTGAAATGTAAGAACGTGAGATTCCATCTAAAGAAGGGAGGGTAAATAAACGTGAGAGGTTAATTCTTTTGTTTTAGAGCTTCTGGGATGTATAATTTTTTGAACTTTGAAATGGAATACCCCCAAAAATTATTTTTAAAGTAGAGTATTATTTTTTATTTTAGAAGTAGGATTTCAATATTTTATTAAGAAGATAACAGTCCAGCTTATGAACATGATCCTTTCTTCCAAAATGACTTCAAATTTGTGATTAAAAAACAGTTATTTCCAGGCATTTGGCCACGTGCTACCCGAACAGGCCCTGGTCCGTCCCTTCCTCCTCCAGCTGGTCTGCTCTGACTGGCTGTTTACAAGAAACTGAAACAAGGTCGTTGGCTGCCTGTGAGGTGACCCTCACTGTCCCCCGGAGACGTGGTTCAGAGCGTCCCGAGGCACCAGCCGAGTGACCCTGGCGACCCCAATCTGTTCCTCTGTGACTTCCCTTGCTGATGTCATGAGGGCTCTTGCCCAATGCGTTTTGGGAGGAATCCATGGCTGAACCAACAGGGCTTGCAACCTGCTTGTCCAGAAGACGGCTTGCGCTATTAGGACGGTGTTGTCATTTTCTGTGGCTGAGAAATCCGCCCAAGGTTGGCCAGAGAGCAGGGTCCCAGTGCGGGAGACAACCGCGGTGTGCGTGAAACTAGTTGTAACTGCGTGTGTGCGCGCGCACGCACATACGTGCCTGTACAAGGTTGTAAGTGATAGTTCACCAACACGGGATTTTCCATCCTGGAGACCTGACGGAATTTCACCACACGGATTCGGGGGGGGACACGCGTGTGCACCGCAGCGTTGCGGCTCTTTCATACGTGTTCCCGCGGGGCAGCGTTCTCTGTTTTCTTGTGAGGCCCTTGGCTGGGAGGCTCCCAGGAGTCACTGGCGTCATGGAATGAATTGGGAAGTGCCCCTTCTCCCCTCCCAGTCTCTCTGTAAGAGACTGGGTGGCACCATGGGTACCACTTCTTTGTTAAACACTTGGTATAATTCACTACCGAACCCATCGGGGACTATCGTTCTCATTTTTGAAGGTTTCAAGTGATAAATTCAAATGCCCCCATTTTTATTTTATTTTATTATTTTAAATGTGTCCTTATTGTTGAAAGCATTGCAGATGTCCCCCCTCCCGCCCCCATTGGCCCCCCTCCACCCTGCTTCCCCCCCATTTAAAAATCACTACTTTTCTATCACAGTTGGTGTACCTTACCATATTTCAGGTGTACACCCGGGATGAGCTATTACGTAGCTTGCTAAGTGGCCACCCTGATAAGCCTTGCGCCCATCCGACACCAGGCACAGCCATCACGGTATTATTGACTATATTCTCTGTGCTGTCCTTTACGTCCCTGTTGCCGTTCTGTAAGATCCAATTGGTACTTCTTAATCCCTCCATCTTTTCCTTTTCTTTTTTTTATTTAATATATTTCATTGATTTTTTTACAGAGAGGAAGGAAGCAGGATAGAGAGCTAGAAACATCGATGAGAGAGAAACATCGATCAGCTGCCTCCTGCACACCCCCCCAGTGGGAATGTGCCTGCAACCCAGGTCCATGCCCTTGACTGGAATCGAACCCAGGACCCCTCAGTCCGCAGGCCGACGCTCCATCCACTGAGCCACACCGGTTTCGGCCCCTCCCTCTTTTCCACCCGGCAACCCCCTCCCACCTGGCAACCACCAAGGTATTCTCCATATGTGTGAGTCTGTTTCTGTTCTGCTTGTTCCTTTATTGTGTTTTTTTTAGATTCAGTGGCTGATGATTATATGTATTCTTTGCCATTTTATTGCTTATAAACTTCTTCTTCTTCCTCAAGACCCTCTCACGGTTCAGAAGACCCCGGTCGGTGGTGACGAACTCCGTCAGCTTTGTCTTGTCTTGTCTGGGGGCCCTTTCTCCGTCCTTCTCAGTGACAGGCTTTGCTTTTCTGTGCGGTAACTCTTTCTGGCCCATCCCTCTGGCCTGCAAAGCTTCTGCCCGGACTGGGAACCGGGTGCTCAGGGTTGGGCTGTGAAGTTCGTAACGCTTCCCGACGGCCTCCCTGTCGCCGTCCACCCTCCACGGCATCTAGAGGCAAAGACTAGGGGGCAGTGGGCCGGAGGGGCCCTTGGCCACCAAGGCCGTCCTGACGGACCTAGAGCCGAACTGAACGCGAACGCGGGCGGGGTGACATATTCGTGGAGCGGGGAGGAAATGGGAGAACAGACGCGTAAGGGGACAGTGAATCTTGGGGATGCCAGTCGTCAATCATCAAGACCGGAAGGGAAAAACAGCTGTCCGGTTTTCTGGAGGGAAAGCAGGGTCCCCCCCACGCTCAGTCTGTGTGCACCGAAGTAGGAGGGAAGCCCTCGCCAGTTGGGCTCGGTGGAGAGAGGGTCAGCCTGCGGACCAAAGGGTCCCAGGTTGGATTCCGGTCACGGGCACGTACCTGGGCTGCAGGCTCCTACCGGCCCAGGCCCTGGTTGGGGGGGGTGGGGGGTGCATGCCGGAGGCCACCCATCAGTGTGTTTCTCTCACGTGGATGTTCCTCTCTGTCTCTCCTCTCTTGTCCACGCTCCCTAACAATCAAGGGGAACATATCCGTGGGTGAGGATAAAACAACAGCACACACACACACACACGAGAGGCAGGAGTGAGGAAAAAAAAGGCTTTGAACCCACGGGAGACACAGGGAGGGCGTTCCCAGCCCCGCCCGTTCCTCCCCGGGTGCTCGACCCTTCCTTTGTGTTCTATTTTGCGACCCGGACACTTGGGACATGACTTTTCTGGAAAGAGCAATTAGAATGTTTGCAGAGAAGAGCGGGGAGGGAAGTGGAATAATAATTGCAGATTTTAAATGGCAGAGCTCATAATGGACCAGGGCTTCCCACACACCCCTTTCTGCCAATAAAGGTCTGAGCTCCATTTCCTGATCTCTGAAGCAAAGGAATTGGCTGTCTCCACTAGATGATTTATACTGTCTCTTTCAGTTTAAAAGTTCTACGAAAATGGACAATTCAGAGGAAAAAAAATAGTTCTGGTCCTTCATTCTCTCTCACCCACAGAATAAGCAGAATTATAATTTGATTGGTTTTTTTCTTTATGAAGAATGATGGGCATGAACATGGCACAGAAAAATAACTTAATTCATACACATAAAACTAGACTATGGTGTCAGCCAGATGTTTAATGACAGTACGTCTTTGCATTTTTAACTTTCCAGATGTAAAGCCAGGTTTGTAATGGTTAATTTAAAGGGGAACCTTGCAAAATACTTATTTTAACTGGGGGGGTACAATACTGTTTCAAAGCCTTCCTTCCACTTTTCTGCCTGTGCAATTTTTGAAAAGTACCATACTGTTTAGGGGCCTTCCTTTCTCCCTCCTTAAAATCGTAACCACAGCTTCTTGTCAAGGGGATTATAGAGATGAAGCATCCTACGTGAAAGTGACTCGCATACCCTGAGCCCATGCTGGTCTCTTCTCTTCAAAACTCCCCTCCTCCTCCCTTCACAGCTTGACGACCTATCCATCAATTTCCCTCTGTTGTCAAGCTAGAAGATGGGAGTCACCTAGTCCAAGCAATGTTTTCAAATGGTGGTCGTGGGGTTCATCTACGCAACCAATATTTAAAAGATGGAAACAGTAGGCCAGCCGGCGTGGCTCAGGGGCTGAGCGTTGACCCATGAACCAGGAGGTCACGGTGCCATTCCTGGTCAGGGCACAGGCCTGAGCTGTAGGCTCAGTCCCCAGGGTGGAGTGTGCAGGAAGCAGCCGATCCATGATTCTCGTCACTGACGTCTCTCTCTCTCTCTCTCTCTCTCTCTCCCTCTCCCTTCCTCTTTGAAATCAGTAAAAAAAGATACATTTTTAAAGTGCCATACAGTCGTGGCATAATGCATGCTCTGGGGAGTATATGTCAGGGCTCCCACGTGGTCTTGTGGGAGAGGTTTCAGAGTTCCGGGGTGCCCCAGATGCATCTAGAAAGACAAAGCGAGTGTCACATCCTAATGCGCCAGCGGCCACGGGTTCCCCTTAAGGGAAGGAATCATGAATGACAGCCTTTCTATCCCAAGCGGCCGCCACAGGGTCTGGCACAGAGGAATCGCCGCGAAGTGTCTGCTGGATGAAGGCACGAGCCACGTACGCGCCCCGCATTGCGCCCGATTCGTGGTCTCCTCACTTCTTCTCGGCCCGTGGGCAGGCTTTTTGAGGTCAGTTCATTTCTCTTCTTCGTGTGTACCTTGCTGGAGGCCCGGAGCAAACTGTGGAGCCGATGGATGTTTATGAAACGGATGAATGGCAGGATATTGCTTCATGTGCTGTGTTTTAGTTTTCTGTTTACCCTTGTGCTGGACTCAATAGATTGTAGGGTCACACAGGAATTTGTAGTTGAGTTCTTTTTTTTATTTATTGTCTAAAGGTTTACAAATGTTTCCTTTCCCCGTTGATCCCCCACCCGCCCAGCCATTCCCACCCCAGGCAAGCCCCCACCGCCCCAGTGTCCGTGTCCATTGGTTGTGCTAATATGCATGCATACAAGTCCTGTGGTTGCTCTCTAACCCCTCTTCCCTGCCATTTGTCTCTGGATCTGTTTGTGTTCATCAGTTTATGTTGCTCATGATATTCCACAAATGAGTGAGGTCATGTGATATTTATCTTTCTCTGGCTGGCTTATTTCACTCAGCATAATGCTCTCCAGCTCCATCCATGCTGTTGCAAATGGTAAAAGTTCCTTCTTTTTTACAGCAATGTAGTATTCCATTGTGTAGATGCACCACAGTTTTTAACCCACTCATCTGCTGATGGGCACTTAGGCTGTTTCCCAATCTTAGCTATGGTGAATGGTGCTGCTATGAACATAGGGGTGCATATGTCCTTTCTGATTGGTGTTTCTGGTTTCTTGGGATATATTCCTAGAAGTGGATCACTGGGTCAGATGGAAGTTCCATTTTTAGTTTTTTGAGGAAACTCCATACTGTTCTCCACAGAGGCTGCACCAGTCTGCATTCCCACCAGCAGTGCTCGAGGGTTCCTTTTTCTCCGCATCCTCACCAGCACTTGTCGTTTGTTGATTTGTTGATGATAGCCATTCTGACAGGTGTGAGATGGTACCTCCTTGTCGTTTTGATTTGCATCTCTCGGATGATTAGTGACTTTGAGCATGTTTTCATATGTCTCTTGGCCTTCTGTATGTCCTCTTTCCAAGTGTCTATTTAGGTCCTTTGCCCATTTTTTGAACGGGTTGTTTGTCTTCCTTTTGTTAAGTTGTATGAGTTCCCTGTAAATGTTGGAGATCAAACCCTTATTGGTGATAACATTGGCAAATATGTTCTCCCATGCAGTGGACTTTCTTGTTTTGTTGATGGTTTCTCTTGCTGTGCAGAGCTTTTTATTTCGATGTCGTCCCATGTGTTTATTTTCTCCTTGGTCTCCATTGCCCTAGTTTGTAGCTGAGTTCTTACACCCAGTGTACATTCAAGAGCTAGTACACGTGTTCATAACTTTAAAAATGGTTTAATGGTTATTTCCCATATTCCTTACCAGAAATAAACTCCCTCATGGGCAATATTTATGAATAACAGAGACGTAAACAGTACGAACAGATCACTAACATGTAGCTTTATATCTGTAACCATCTTAGTGATGGATTCTACAGCAATAATGAATTTGAATATTGCCCTTTGACTGCCAGTATAGAGTGAAAAGAAGCTGGTTATTTGTAAGGAAATGCCTTGGATTATGGGGGGCGCTGTCCCCTGAACATACTTGAGTGGAATGTCCTAATCCAATGGTGAGTATAGGGTTTAGGTGAAGAAAGAAATGGGTTGAGATGAGCCCGATGACATGGAAGGAGTAGATTCAATACTTTCAGGAAAACTATGCAAGTAAATCAAATACTGAGGAGAGAGACTTCACCGAGACAAGGAGAGGAGGAAGGTTTTGGTTTTTAGCTGCAAACACAGTGGGACTCTGACCAGCAAGAGTCAAAGCTGAAATGCACGGTGGAACGTCGGGTACGTCCTAGTTTCTCAATGATTTGGGAGAAAAGCATGTTAGTTGATACGTTACGTCATTAAGATTCACCCCATATCCCAAGATGGACGTGAGGGACAGAGGCCTGGGATTGCTGGACGATATTTTCCATTCAGCTCTGTGGGTGATAATTTTGGCCATGCATTGCATATATAGTTCATTTGTAAACAATATAGTCGACTTATGAACAATAAAACATTTGTAAAACTTGAGAAATTGATTAAAAGTCAACAAAATAATACTGACTTAATTGTGTGAGGCCCATGAAATGGGTTATTCTTACTATGGCTAGTAAAGAAGCGGCATGCGGTATGTATGAAGAACACATCATCTTGGATCATAGCTCCATTCCACTACTGATACCCTCCTTGGCTTTGTCCCATAATTCCAATGTTCATGTAAAAGGTGAACAAAAATTCCAAGCATTGTTATAAGAAAACTAGAGGCGCAGCGTGCGCGGAATCGTGCACGAGTAGCTCGCTTCTGCTCGCCTCAGCTGGCCGCCCGCCCATCGCTGCTCACAGCTCTCCGCCCCTACTAGCTCGCGCCCCGCCCCGCCGCCACGGGCCGCTGCTCTTTTGGGCGTGACGGCATGACGGCGCGATGGCCACGGGCCTTTTTTGAATATAGATGTTTGCGAAGCTGGCTTAGCAGTGTGAGCTCCGTAGAACGATGATGCTGGTGATGAACTATTACTTGATGTCAGTAAGAGAAAGCCAAGTGGCCGGCTATGAGAATGGAAATAACCTTTCCTGTACATGATGCATTGTGATCGTTTGATGTAGTGATCACGGGAACTCAGTGTTTCCCCGTGAGATTCCTCAGCCCCCCTTTCTCAGCACGGGGACCCTTTCTCGTACGTTGTTTTATCTCAGAGTGGACACAGCCGGAGCGCCGCGGAGCCAAAGAAGGATGCCCGTTTCGCTATGAGAATGACTCTGTACCCTTTCTCAAATGAGAAGCGACCATTTAGCCAGAGAACCTGATTCTGGAGGCACTCTTTAGGTCACCGTTACTCCATCTGTGAACGAGAACGGGAGAGAGAGAGGAGGCTTCCGGACTCGCTAGAGGCCTGGTTTCCCGTTCGGCCTGTGTTCCCTCTGGAAGCCCCCCTTTCCAGGGCGTTAGTGAGCCCCTCTCGACTGCCTGCAGCCCCCCACCTGGGTCACGATTCTCCTCTGCCCAGGGGTGATTCCCACACAGCTTCGGTGCCTGGCTCGATACCTCCATGGGGGACTGTCTTGACCTCCCAGAAGGCCCTCTTGGACACGACTTAACGCCTCTCCCGTGAGCTCTGCCCCCACATGGCCTGGGCCTCGTGCTTCAGAAATCTGGGCCCCCGGCCGCTCGGACGGTCCACAGCTTCCCTGGCAGCCCTGCTCCGCACCACTGGCCGGTGGCCAGCCGCCTCCCGGCAGACAGTGTCTTGAGTTGAAGGCTAGCCTGGGTGTTCCAGACGCTGGGGGGCTCATGCCAGACCCCTCAGAAAATGCCCTCCTGAAAGCCATGCACCCTCGACTGGGGACCAGGGCCAACTCTCCTCGCGCCCAAGAGGCCTCCTCCTGCCCACTCGAGACCGTCTCCACAGAATCCTCTCCTGCCCTCCAGGGACCAGGCGCCTGGCACCCCCTGTAGGAGCCGGGGCAGGGGACCCCCGGAGGCGGTGGAGGCTGGCTCCCAGGCAGCTCCCGGGCAGCCCTGCCAGTGGTCCAGGGTTCCCGGGAGGGTAACGCCATGGAGACAGGACCCGTCCACTCACTGTCTGATGCCTGTGGTCATGCTTGCAGGTCCTGGCAAGTGCACAGCCAGGGGCTAGCACCAGAGAAGATGAGGACAGGCCCTGGAGGTGGTGTGCTGGCTGGGAGAAGGGACCGGCGTGGATATCAGGCAGTTCAGCTGGCGTTCAATGCAGGCCTCCAGCGTCCAGAGAGGTCGTACTGTCAGAAGGTTAGAGCAAAACGTAGTTCTGAGGCCTGGGCAGAAGCAGATCACGGTGGGAACACTCTGCAGGCTGGGACCCAGCCTGTCCGTGGCGTGCGCACTGCCCACTGGCTGTTCATCCATGTGGCGTGTTTGCATTGTTCCATGTGCACTGGGTGTTCATGACGTGCTGAGCACCTGCGTTTTGGCAGGTGCGGTGCTAGGTGCTGGGGGACGAGCCGGTGCTCAGTGGGGGACCTCTGAGCCGGGGAGGGGGGGGGGGCGGGGGACGGGTGACATTATTGCTGCCCTTTTGCCTTCACCCTCGTCGCCCTTCCGCTCGCTCTGCCATGCCCGGAGCTGCAGGCTGCAGGGAGCCCGGGCGGACAGGACCCCCGGGCGGAGGGGAAGCCCGGCGCTCGGGAAGCTCAGGCGAGACTCGCTCGAGAGTCGGACACAAAACGCCGTTGGTCCCCAGGGCACGGAGGCTGCCGCACTTCGTGTTTACACGGATCGCTGCATGCTCTCCAAGTCCTTGCTTCTGTCTTAACGGAAGCGGAAGACACGGCCGCGTTTATGGGCCTTCTCCGAGGCCCCGGCAGGAAGGGGAAACGCGCTTCCCCGCCTTCCCTCCTGAGGGTCCACCCTCTGGCGCGCCAGGCCCGCCCGCCCGGGGCAGAGGCCAGCTGCCCTTCGTTCCCGGCTCTGGCCGTGAGACTCTGTCCATATGAATAGGCTTCCTCCGCGGAGGTCTCACATCTCCACGCCCGAGCCAAGCGGAGAGCGAGCCGGGCAGTCACCCTGGGAATGCCGACACGCCGAGGCGGCACGCGGGCCAGGCCGTGGCTGTGTGTGTGGCTGCTGCTGCTGCTGCTGCCCCCCCGTGGGCTTAGCTCCGCTGGGTTTGAAGCACTTGGTCCCTAAGCATCGGGACCCGTTTCACCGTTCCCTGCGCTCGGCGGCGCGTTGCTCTCCATGCGCATTAGTGAGCGCTGAGGCTCCCGGGGACAGAAAGAAGCAAGCGAGCCCGGGGTAGCTCAGGGCTGAGCCAGGAGGCAGGGGTTGATCCCTCCCCCTCGCTTTTAGAAAGAATAGTCTTTAAGGCTGGACGGGGCTGCAGCAGTCATGTGACCCAATCGCCCCGTTTTGCGTGCAAGGGAACTACAGCTCCCGGTGGGGATCTGACCTTGAGTTGGCCGAATGTATTTGGACCGCTATTAACACTCAGAATCACTTTCGTAACAGCGGAAGCTGGCAGCTGTCACACATGCAGGGCTGACTGGACTCGGTGTCACCTATCCAGCGCTGACATGAAAAGGTGTCATCGTTTAAACATGATTATGATCACATGCAGGGATCCTCTGCAGAGTAACAATAGTGTGTGTGCATGTGTGCATTTGCGTGTGTGTATGTGTGTGCACGTGTGCGTGTATATGCGTGTTTGCATGTGCGTGCACATGTGTGAGTGTGCGTATGTGTTTGCATGTGCGCATATGTGTGTGAGTGCGTGTGTTTGCACGCACACACGTGTGTGCACGTGTACATATGTGTGAGTGTGCGCGTGTATGTGTGCATGTGTGTGCGCGTGCACATGTGTGCGTGTATGTGTGTGTTTGCATGTGTGTGCATATGTGTGTGTGAGTGTGTGTGTATATGTGTGTGTGTATTTGGTCCGTGGTTTTACATCGGAAGAAGTAAGTCTAAAATTGGCAATTGGCTCAACCCTGTGGGCGTTCTCTCCACTGCAGTGTCACTTTCAGTTGAGAATTTCCCAAGGAAGCCCCGCAGCCCGGCTCTGTGAGCTCGGAGCGGACTCCGGGATGCGCTGTTCTGTGTACAGGCTCCACAGAGGCTGCCGTTTGACAGGACAGACGAGCGTGTGAACGGGCGGAGGTGCTGCCTGCCTGGGACGCCCCTGCCTTGGACGGAGGCGGCAATCCCTTGCCAGGAAGCCGCCCGGGGAGCCGCGCAAACGCAGTCACGTAGGGGCCGAGGCGGGTAGACGAATGGGAGCAGCCCCGTCAGGGGAGGCGTCGTGCTCCTGGCTCTGGGCGTTGACCCCTGGAATGTATATTATTTGCTCAAATGGACACTGGGCCTGGTCATGTGATCATCTTCTACGTTTTCCAAATACCTTCGGATGCTTTTCTAAATCGAGGATTACTTTGTGCCAAGTAGGAATGTGGGAAGCGCCCCGGTCTCCTTTCTTCTGATCGCCAGGATCTTACCGACACCCCAGGTACCCTACAGCGCACAGGTCGCGAAGGCTGTGGTACAAAGGTGTGACCGTTGTAACTCTACTCAAGATTCCAGGAGCAATGAAAGGTCCCAAAAGCGCTTCTACCCCAGCTCTTGTAAATGCTGTCGTCTTTGCTCTTTTTTTTCTTCATCCCATGTGAGGACTCTGTGTTACTCTAAACTGGTTTTTCTCTCAGTCCTCAGTCACTTCCAAAGAACAAGCACAGTAGCAAATATATAAGGACCGCGGGAATATTTATGACCTGGCGATTTCACGGACACAGAGAGGAAATCAACGCTTCTATTGGAGCAGGAACTCAAACAGCCGATTGAAATGTTTTCTATCTCCAAGGCAGTTTACACCCCCTTAGCACGTCCTGGCTTTCCTCTCAGGGTCCCAGGGCCTGGCTGGGGAAGACGAGGCTCCATACCCTCCCCATTGCTCCCCCCACCCCCCACTCCCATACCTGCCCTCACCCCCCGGTGGCAAACTGCTATTGGCAGGAAGCGATGCACGGCTGCCGTCACTTTTCCTCCCACTCGCCCCTAACCTCCGATATTGCAGGGTCTCTTTCCTGCTCTTTGGAAATGAAACTTTTCCTCATTTCCTAAACTCCAGGGTGCATGCGCTTCAGTCCTTCTAAGCTTCAGCCTCACTTTCTTGACGCTGTCTTCCCCCTTAGCCCGCTTCCTTCCCTTTCCCACATCTCACCTTTCGTGTTTCCACAGGAATTAATTCTCAGCGTTATTCCCTTCTTTCTCTGTGTTGTCTTTTAAGCTATTTTTGCTGTATTGGCATCTACCAAGTCAATGTCTCCCAGGGTCAAGATTCACATTTCCAAACTCTGGTTTAAAGAAAATCTTCTATAGCTGTTCGTTTTTTTTTTTTTTAAGACGAAGAAATATTCAAGATTTTAAGCCAACCGCTCTTCCCGCGTCCTCCATGCTGCCGGAGCAGCAATTTTCAACTGGCGTGCCGCAAGCGTTTTTTAAACGTGCGATAGCGGGCTAGTGAGCGAGGGGCGCTGGCCTCTTTTCCCGTAACTTGTCGGATAAAAGGAGGACAGCAGCCCACACAACACTGGCCACCCGGTGTGAATGCCCTGCTTGGAGCCATACACGTACCGGGTATAATCGTTTTGAATCTTCTTGGTCACAGCGCATAGTAAGGTCGTGGCTGGGCCTGGCTGGGTGGCTCATTCGGTGGGAGTACCCGCCATCACCGAAAGGTGGTGGGTTTGACTCCTGGTCAGGTCACACACCCAGATTGGGGGTTTGATTCCCCAGGGAGGGTCTGTACAGGAAGCAACTGGTCAGTGTCCCTCTCTCACATCGATGTTCCTCTCTCTCTCCTCCTTTCCCTCCCTTCCTCTTTCTCCGAAAAACCCACGAAGACATGTTCTCGGGTGAGGATTGAAAACGTAAGAGTAAGGTTGAATGTGATTGGTTAATTCTTGGTACCAGAAATCCTTATGTACAAGTAAAAGCATCTGATTTTTTTTTTTAAAAAGCCCCTTTAAAACCAAAAGGGTAGTTACTACTATTATTTTTTCTTAAGTCAATCAAAATTATACCTATTTTTTTTTGCCAAATCGGTAAAAATATATATATTTTTGGTATGCCACAGACTCTTCATGGTTATTTACGTGCCAGGAGATGAAAAAGGTTGAAAATCTCTCCCTAGAGAGCCAGCAACTCCCAGTCATCTTTAAAAAATAAAATAAAATCATTTGTGAGCGTTCCGGCTGACACAGTGTAAATCGCATTTCAAATAAGGTAAAATGAAGTGAAAAGTCTACTACAGTCTTTGTCTTTTTCACTTCCTCCGCTGTGACTTCATATTTTGAACGCTTGCTTTTCTCTCTGTTATACATCTCAGCATCTATTCTATTTCTCCCTCCCGCTGCGAAGATCACGGAATGACTGGCAGCTGTGATTGCACTGTGTTTTCTCAGCGGAAAGAACGGAGTTTCTTATTGCCCACCCCCCTCCACATGCTCTCAGCGTTTCAGTCCTACAAGGAGAAGGACCTAACCTCGCAACGAAGGCTTTTTGGAAATTCCTGGTTTAATTGTTTGTGAACAGATTGGCTAACTATGTATAGTGCAGGAATGACCCAGAATCTGGAAAATTTCTTAAGGATTTCTGGGTTCCTTGGTGCACCTATTAGACTCAGCAGGAAAGGTTTGTTGGAACTGGTATCCACCATGGCCGCACACACACACATGCGCGTGCACACACACGCGCACACACACGCGTGTGCACACACATGTGTGCACACACATGTGCACACACACGCGCACACACACATGCACACACATCTGGGGGCTTGTTT
This sequence comes from Corynorhinus townsendii, assembly GCA_026230045.1. Taxonomy (NCBI): domain Eukaryota; kingdom Metazoa; phylum Chordata; class Mammalia; order Chiroptera; family Vespertilionidae; genus Corynorhinus; species Corynorhinus townsendii. The sequence continues at coordinate 1,359,285 of JAPDVU010000005.1, forward strand.
CTGACTGTTGGTGAGGGTGACTCGGTCACGCCGTCTCCCATCATCGAATCGTCTGGCCTGACCTTCTTTCTATGGTGAGTGCTTTCTGTGGAGAAGCTCCCAAGACCGAGGCCTGCAAGTCCCACCCACAACGTCCATGGACTGTGGGTCAGAGCGAGTGGCAGCCGGCCCGAGGCATCGGGAGCAGACCTCCTGCTTCCTCTCGGTGGGAACAGCAGCAGCACTTCCCTGAGGGGCAGGTCCCCTCGAGGAACGAGCGTGTCCGCTCTGAGAACAGCCCGGACCACTCGGGCGGCGGGACTTGTCCCTGGAGATGAGGGTGTCAGCGGAAGGTCTGTCTGAGGAGGCGAAACGAGACAGAGACGCTGCGTGAGTGAGGGAGGGGCTGTGCCGACATCAGGGAGGAAAGGAAGTTCTTGCTGAGGGACTATGGACGGCCAAGGGCCCCCCTGCAGGGGGACAACCTGGAGAAAAGCCGGCGGCGTCTTGGGGTCGTTCCGGCGAGAAAGGACAGCTCCTTGGACTCGGAAGATGTTTAGGAGGGCGGCGTGTCCCTTGGCTCGGCGTATGTTTTAAAGTAGACGTGAAGACGTTGCTTTTGGATTGTCTGCTTGTGTGAAGAAGACGAAGAAGAACCAAAGGTGACGATAGGGTTTTGGACTTAAATGTGGGCAAATGGTACTCCTCTGTGATGAGAGGAGAGGGAGTTCCTTGGGATGGAGCAGGTGTCCGTGAAAAATGAAAATTCAGTCTTGGATACTTTACCTGAGATTCCCACAGGTGTCCAAGCGGACATTCTGAGCTGGAAATGACATCCGTGGGCCTGGAATTCAGTAGCAAGAACAGGGCCGGGTATAGAACGGAGGGGCCATCTTTTTAAAAGACAAGGTTCGATGCTTTTACCCCAGCAAGGAGGGAGGCCTGGGGGATGTCTGTCTGTAGAATCCCCGAGCATGGTGAGTCTTCACCCCCTTGGTCCAGACACGCAGGCTCCGACGCATCCGCACTCAAATGCGGTCTCGGGTCTTGCGGGCTCCGCGCGGGCCGTCGGCTGCGGTGCCCAGGCCGGTGCTCTCTCCCCGGTGGCCACGCAGGTGTGGCCGTGGGCATCGCACGGCAGGTGCTGATGCCGATGTCTCCATGTCAGGGGACACCAGGATTCATCATTCAAACCGGGACCCTTTCATCAGCGAAAGCGGACACCATCAGTGACCTCAGGAGGACCAGCTACTCGAGCAGCGTCCTGAGGAAATGCTGTCCCAGGGGCTGGCTGGACAGGGAGCCGCATGGCTCAGCTCAGCTCAGCCACGCCGCCCGGCAACAGCCAAACTCAGCTGCCAGCGGCCAGCGCCTTACTGTGATGGTCATCGGCCGTGCTATCTGGGAAGAAAGTGTTCAGTGTCACCCTGACATAGAGGGACAAGAGGATGCATTACTAAAAAAAATCTACACTGAAAGCTTGCTGACAGAGCGAGAGAATAAAGCTCTGAGAGGGTATTCTAAGCAATGACGTGCAGGGAAATACAATTTATCCATGATATAATGATGTTACATTATGCATTACAATCTTTGTAATTGCCAGGAGGAAGAATATATTACACAGGTGGCATTAAAAATATGATACTTTGGGGAAGGGGACTAGGTTCTGTTTATTGTTTTAGTTTACATATACAGGGGTGGGCAAAAGGAGGTTTGTAGTTGTAATAAAAGTAAATAATTCAATAATTAATAAGTAGTAATACAAGAATAAACTGCGTCTCATGTACTCACAACTGTAAACCTCCTTTTACCCTCCCCTGTGGGTATAGCTAAGTGAACAGTTGCCCACTTGGTTAGGGATCTTTGAAAATGCACGTTAGTGGCAGGACAGCGAAGGAACATTATTTAAGTAAGACTTTGTCTTAATATTGAAGCCAATCTAAGGTGAGAGCGTCTCTAAGGCGAAGGGCGCTATGCAATTACCCCGCAGCGGTCACGATTCTTAGGTTCCATCTACGGCTCCAAACTGTCCCAAGGACGGGGCCCGCTGGGCGGCCTGACCAGGCCCGGACGCAAATGTAGGCGCATCTCCACGTGGCGACAGCGTGCTCGCAGCCCTTCCCGGAGTAGATGCCGGGAGGAGGGAACGGGGGCGCCTGGCAGGCGTCTGTCCGTTTGCTCAGCTGCGGCCACCACCGCGTTGGAGGCCTCTCCGCCGGTTCTTTCAGTTCCCGTTGTGCGTGAGGACATGTGCACGCGGGCATGTCATGCTTCACCCCAACACCCCGCGAGGCCGGGCTCGGGAGGACTCCGGCACAGACGTCTCCGCTTCAATGGCCCCGGGGGGCTCCCGGGGCCCCGAAACTTCTCCGATGGGGACGGTGCCCATGAACGGGAAGTCCGCCCCACGGCGGGCAGGAGACGTCATCTTCTCACCCGACGGGCGCTCCCGTGACTCCCACTTGCAATTCCCCCCCCCCCCCCCAAAGGGCCTTGGCGTTTGTGAAAGTCAGAGCGAAGAGGCAACGGTAAGGGCCAATTTGGCTGATTCCCCGGGGCCGATGTCCCCAGCGGCCCAGAAGCAGGGCGGGCCATCTGTGAGCGTCCAACACAGTGCGTGCCGAGAACGGTCAGCGTTGTCTGACGCCAGGGAAGTGTGTCCAACAGACCTCCAGAAGTAAACAAGCCCCAAGAAGCAGAGCTTGTTCCCGCCTCATTACTTCTTCTTGCATTGTTTCCCGTACAAGCAACTGCAGCCCTCCTCTGGCCTCCCGCTGCGTGCGAGAGAGAACCCTCTTCCATGTGGCGAGAGTCTCGGTTCTGTCTGGCTTCACGTCGGAATATATTGGTCTCAGTCCAGGATAGAACACTGGTTTTATTATTTTTTCGCCCAAAACTTTAAACACTTCGCTCTCCTCTTGCTTTTTTTGCATGGCTTCCGAGAAATAAAATCAGCTGTAACTCTTCTCTCTTCTCCTCTGTGATCAGGGGATTCTCGTTCTTCAGGCTTCTTTCGGGCTAGTTCCCACCTGTGATTTTCTGTAGTTTGAACGGGATGTTTCTAGGTGAAGTTTTTTTTTTTTTTTGGGGGGGGGGCAGGGCGATATTTATCCTGCTTGGAGTTCTCTGAGCTTTTGAGTATGTGGTTTGGTGTCTGGCATTAACCTGGGGAAATGGTTAGTCGTTATTTATTTAAATACTTCTTCTGTTCCTTTCTCTAATGCCGGTATCACCACTACCCAGGCTATACCCTTTTAGTTGTTGTTCGTTAACATTTAGTTAAAATAGTCTGTTCTGTTTTAAAAAGTCTTTTCTCTTTCCCGGTGGTTTCTTTGAGATACCCTCCAATTGTGAGATTCTCTTTGTTAGGCTCTAGTTTATTTTATTTTTTAAAAATATTTTTTATTGATGTCAGAGAGGAAGGGAGAGGGAGAGAGAGATAGAAACATCCATGATGAGAATCATCGATCAGCTGCCTCCTGCACGCCCCACACTGGGGATGGGCCCACCACACGGACATGTGCCCTGACCAGGAATCGAACCCTGACCTCCTGGTTCACAGGTCGATGCTTAACCCCTGAGCCACGCCGGCCGGGCAAATTGTGAGATCCTTTCACCCACTGCATCTCGTCTGTTAACAGGCACATCAGAGGGACCCTCATTTCTCTTTGTGTCTTGATCTCTAGCGTTTCTTTTCCGTCTGTTCCGAGGCTTTCCAACCTCCGCCTCCATGGCCCCTCTGACCTGACACGCTGCTCCCGTCCCCATCGGATGCACGGGTGCGAGTCTCAGCTGTCAGTGCTCGGCCTGGAAGGCCAGCACCTCTGCCAGGTCTGCTCCCTGCTCGTGCCTCTCCCAGGGGGCCCGCTGGCTGTCCTCCTGGCGGCTGCCCCACGCAAAGGAGACCGTCCCATGCAAAGGAGGCCGCCCACGCAGGCCTTGGGTGTGACCCAGTGATGGGGAGGGGGAGGGGTTCTGCAGGCCCATGGCTGGTCTCAGTCTTCAGGGAGCCCATGCCTCTGGGGTGTGCACTCCCCAAGTGCTTCTCTGTGCCCCCGTCCTGTGGAGTGGGACCGGGGGGGGGGGGGCCAGTGGGCCCTGGGGTTGGGGTGCCCCTCCTCGGTCGAGGGGAGGGGGCGCTCTAATTGCACCCAGCGGGGCAGAGCCTGGCGAATTGGTTCCTCCTGAGGGTGGACCTTTTAGGAAGATGAGCACCCACAGGTGCGGTTCTAAACGGCGCCTCCTCCTCCCGGCCGGGAGTGAGGGGGGTTTGCTCGGATCTTCACCCCGAGACCCCGCTGGGCTGCACGTGTCTGGAGGTAGGACTCATCGACGGGGTGGGGGGGGGAGGAGGGGTTCTCCAGGGGTTTAGCGCCTGAGTTGTCCACCCCGAGCTTCCGGAAGGTCCTGGTACCGGGTGGGGTTTCCTACGGGGCCGGTTCTGTGGCCGCGATTCTCAGTGTTTGCGGGGCGTCTCCGATGCTGGGGAGCAGTTGCCCCGGGACCCCACGTCTCCCGCAGAGCTGGGAGGAGGGTTTCGTTTTCAGCTCGTTCGGCTCTTTCCTTGCTGTTGGGACAGAGCGTGAGTTCCAAGCCCCTTACACGCGGGACCGGAAGCCGGGAGTCGGGCCTGGTTTCCCAAGGTTCTTAGAACGCGCGGGGCGATGCTTCCCTCTCATTGGAGCCGATGAAAGCATTGTCATCTCTTCCAAAACATACTCTCCTTCTGGCAAAACCCAGCTTATTCCCACAGGTACAAACAGATTTAAAGTACTCTTTTCTATAGAATCATTGTCTCATGTGAACCTATGTTAAGCATTATTCTTAACTAGAGGTCCGATGTGTGAAATGCGTGCAAAAGCAGGTCTTCCTTCCCCGGCTGCCGGCACCGGCTTCCCTCTGGCACCCGGGGCCCAGGCTTCCCTCACAGCCGCGGCTCCGTGCGGAAGGTCGTCCGGAAGGACGTTTGGTCTACTTAGCATTTTACGCTTTCATTATTATAGGAGATTATACAGTGATGTTCGCCCTCAGATTCAGAAGGCACCTTTAGACCACGCAGTGCCTGCCCAGCAGAACGCTCTGTTCGTGGTCTGCCTCCTCCCACACCGCTCCGTACACTCCCGAGGACAGTGGTCGGGGCAGACGTGACCAGGCCGTGGAAAGCCACCGAGCGTCTCCTCGAGCAGCACGCGGGTCTCTAGAGTCCCCGGCCTCGGAGCCGGAGCCGTGTGAAACGTGGCATTTTTATCTGGAGATACAGACTGTCTCTGAGATAAGACCGAGGCGTATGTGGGGCAGGGACATTTTAGAGAGAGTGGACGTGTGGATCGCAGCCATGCAGGAGGCGTCCATGTGCGCCTTGCCCTTCACTCCGCGCGCCCACGCCTCTTCCGTCTTCCTCGGGAACCCTCTTCGCTGCGAGCCGGTCCCTTGGGTATCGGTGGGTGTGACCAGGTCTCTCTTCCCAGGATCGGAAGCCCGTGATTTGGTCCCACCCGTCACAGCGACTGCTAGGTTGGAACACGTGATCCAAGCAGGGCTTGAGTGAGGACGGCGCCGACTTGGCTCTGAGGAGGCCGATGGCCGCCCCCGTTTGCACGGGGAACCTGGTCTTTGCCAAGAGCCAGCCGTGGGAGCAGCAGAGGTGAGTCAGAGGCTGCCGGTCGTGGTCGTCACCGCGGCGCGTGCGTGAGCTGGCTGTCTGGGCCGCGGTGAGAAGGGGCCACCACTCCGAATGTGGGTACCTAACTACAAGGCCGTGGTGACTCCTAATAATATCCCCTTTTTCCTGAAAAACGTTTAACTGTGTCTTTATTGTTGAAAGTATTCCAGATGTTCCTCCCCGCCCCTCCCCCCCCCCCCCCCGCAGGCCTTCTCCGCACGGTACGAATGTTCTCGATACACTTCTACATCTGCGCCCAGAAGCACAAAATGAAAACCTGGTAAAGGGGGATGTTCTGGCCATTCAGATGTTGGCACATCCTTTAAGCAGGCAAGAAGAGTTTTTTTGTGTGTTTGTTCTCACTTTTTCATGTTTATCAGGTCCTCTCTGACCTCACAAATATCTCTTCAGATGAAAAATCCTTAGGAAGATGTTCGTATCGCCTCAAAGAAACGTAAAACGGAAACAGGCCGTTTTCTTGTGTCACTTACGGGTTCTTCTTTATTACTTCGGGCGCCATACTTTTGCAGAAGGCCCAATAAGCAGTGTTGTGCACTGTTCTAGGCCCTGGATCCATGGGAACAGCACCTGCCCCAGAAAGTAGATTCGAGAAGGAGGGTGGGAGGCACACTTTCAATGCAGTGGAAACCACTAGCATGCGGGTCATAATGGGCGCCAAGGACAGCACGGGGAGAGAAATGTTTCATACGATTTTAAGGACACACACGTGTTGGGCGAGGGCCGTGGTGGGCAAGCTGCGGCTCGCGAGCCCCGTGCGGCTCTTTGGCCCCTGGAGTGCGGCTCTTCCACAAAAGACCACGGCCTGGGCGAGTCTCTGTTGAAGAAGTGGCGTTAGAAGACGTTTCCGTTTAAAAAACGTGGCTCTCCACAGACATGTCAGTCGTTGTGCTGTTGCTGTTGGGCTCTGTGGACGAAGGAGTTTGCCGACCACTGCCCTAGAGAAACACAAGAAGGGGTCTAGGTCCGTGTGAAAGATCGGGAACCAGAACGAACATGAGACTTTCTGGGAACGGGACGTATAGTTGGGCCTGGCCGGAGACCGGGGTGTGTGTGTGTGTGTGAGAGAGAGAGAGAGAGAGAGAGAAAGAGAGAGAGAGAGAGAGAGGCAGCTGTAAAGGCGGGCGGGGGCTAAGACCCAGGGAAACTCTTATTTGTGTTACCAAGGGGCTGGACGGCTTGCTCGTGCTGAGAAAGATGTCGCCAGCGTTTACGTCGGGGAGGAAGGTGTGCGAGCTTCTCTCGTGGAAAGGCTGCTGGGTGTGGGTTTGCCTCAGTCAAACCGTGCGCTGTGGGAGCTGGGACTGTGGGAGTTAACAGTTTCGCTCGAGTTGGTGGAAACCCGTGCCCGTTTCTGGTGGTGAGAGGCGGGAGGGGGGTGGGGAGTGCAGATTTGAAAGCGGTTTGGAACCTGGGCGGCAGCTGAGGGTGCGAATGGAGGTGACGGAGAAGGAAGGGTTCGGGCTGATGGACTCACGTGCTGCGAGCCCTCACAAGCAGCGAAGGGTCAGAGGCGTGTTTGGGCGCGACGGGGACAAACTGGGGGTGTGTCCTGCTGAGCGTGGCTGCCTGAGGACCCGCAAGTGGGCACGGCCAGGGTGGGCTCCGCGGGGCTCCGCGCCAGGGCCACGGTCTCGGGTGGAGTCAGAGAGGCCGTCACGGAACACGTGGCGCGGGCTCATCCGTGTGCGCACGGGGAAGGGAAACGTGTCCAGGGAACACCCAGAGTAGCTTTACCAGTTCAAGGCCCGGCCGGCCTGGCTCGGGGGCTGAGCGTCGGCCTATGAACCAGGAGGTCACGGTTCGATTCCCGGTCAGGGCACAGGAGGAAGCTGAACCATGCTTCTCACCCTCGATGCTTCTAGCTCCCCTCCCCCTCTCCCTTCCTCTCTGAGGTAAGTAAAAACACACTTAAAAAACAAGGCAAAGCAAAGGAAAATGTGACTGAGAAGAGACGGCGGTGACCGCAGGAGGAGGGCAGGACAGGCCGTGCTGCTGGGAAGAAGCATCGGGAGCTGGGTGATCCGGGCTGTGAGGTGCTGTTCGTTTCCGCGCCCATCAAGCTCGAGAGGAATCCGCGGGATTTGTCATCCGAACGGCCGCTGGCGTCTTGAACGGGACAGGGTGACAGGGGAGGCCCTTCGGACAGCCCATCGGGGAGCACGATGGGGTCCTGGCGAAGTGGTCATAAGACATAATTGTCTGTCTTCCTTGTGTCCCCTCTGCTTCTCTCTGTCAGAGAGCAAGGACAGCCCGAGGTCCAGTTAGTGGTGTGGGGCGGGAGAGTTTATCGGTTTATCGCTCTTTTTTATGTAATAGCACACCATGTAACTGGACTTCTCTCTTCCCCTCATATGGGGCTAAGACAGTCCCTTTCATTTCTTTTTCCAAGTGGCCCATAAATCTAAGCTGGAAGGGGAAGCCAAGAATAATGCACGCCGTTGATTGGAATCTAAATGCATGCGATGTTCCAGCTCTCTCTGTTGTAGGCTTGGAGGACGGATGTTTTTTTCCGCTTGTAGACGGTTGGTGCTGCTAGACTTTATGGAACTGAAAGCAGACAGAAGTCCAGAGGAATTGTCACAAAACAGGAGCTATTTAACTCGGCGGCAGCCCGGGAACATGCTAGAAAGATTGTGAAGAGAGTGATGTCCACGAAGTGACTTTGAAGTCAACATTGAAAGAGGCAAACAAGCAGCAGCTGGTGGATAGAGAGATGTTTGCAAGAATTTATGGAGACCTATTACCGAGTTCTTAGTGTATAGAACACATTTATTGTTTCTGTTTCCATGTCCACTCTAACATTTTTATTACATGTTTTAAAGAAAAAAGTGGTCATTAAAATAAAAATTTCCGAATGCTGTAGGTAACGTATTTCTTTCTATCATATAATAACCAAATTCTGAATTTTAACAATATCGGTCATTTTTTTGCCCTCTTTCCCTCAACTATGCAAGTATTACTTTGTAAAATAATGTGACCCTATTTCGTTTTACCTTCTCATACTCTTTGTCTCTGTGCATGGCTGTGATGCCATACTAGATGTGTCTTTCTCAGGCTACGGTTTTCAATTAGTTTGCGATGTTGACTGAGTACTGACTATGTACAAGGCACTTTCCTAAGCACGGAAGGAACCTAAAAACATGGGGATTGTCAAAATAGTGAGACTCTTTTCATAACCTTATGATTTACTACTTTCCCTAGGCACTATACACATTTAAAAATACAAATATTTTAGGGAGAGAAGGGAGAAAGGTAAATCCACCAGATAGAAGGGAGCGGAGCTGTCAGCGGGTGTGGGCTGGTTGGTGCTCTGTAGGTGCGGTGAGAGCTGTCAGCGGGTCCGGGCTGGTTGGTGGTCTGTAGGTGCGGTGAGAGCTGTCAGCGGGTCCGGGTTGGTTGGTGCTCTGTAGGTGAGGTGAGAGCTGTGAGTGGGTCCGGGCTGGCTGGTGGTCTGTAGGTGAGGTGAGGTGAGAGCTGTCAGTGGGTCCGGGCTGGTTGGTGCTCTGTAGGTGAGGTGAGAGCTGTCAGTGGGTCCGGGCTGGTTGGTGCTCTGTAGGTGCGGTGAGAGCTGTCAGCGGGTCCGGGCTGGTTGGTGCTCTGTAGGTGCGGTGAGAGCTGTCAGCGGGTCCGGGCTGGTTGGTGGTCTGTAGGTGCGGTGAGAGCTGTCAGCGGGTCCGGGCTGGCTGGTGGTCTGTAGGTGCGGTGAGAGCTGTCAGCGGGTCCGGGCTGGTTGGTGCTCTGTAGGTGCGGTGAGAGCTGTCAGTGGGTCCGGGCTGGTTGGTGGTCTGTAGGTGAGATGAGAGCTGTCAGCGGGTCCGGGCTGGCTGGTGGTCTGTAGATGTGGTGAGAGCTGTCAGCGGGTCCGGGCTGGTTGGTGGTCTGTAGGTGCGGTGAGAGCTGTCAGTGGGTCCGGGCTGGTTGGTGCTCTGTAGGTGCGGTGAGAGCTGTCAGCGGGTCCGGGCTGGTTGGTGGTCTGTAGGTGCGGTGAGAGCTGTCAGCGGGTCCGGGCTGGTTGGTGCTCTGTAGGTGCGGTGAGAGCTGTCAGTGGGTCCGGGCTGGTTGGTGGTCTGTAGGTGAGATGAGAGCTGTCAGCGGGTCCGGGCTGGCTGGTGGTCTGTAGATGTGGTGAGAGCTGTCAGCGGGTCCGGGCTGGCTGGTGGTCTGTAGGTGCGGTGAGAGCTGTCAGCGGGTCCGGGCTGGTTGGTGGTCTGTAGGTGCGGTGAGAGCTGTCAGCGGGTCCGGGCTGGTTGGTGGTCTGTAGGTGCGGTGAGAGCTGTCAGCGGGTCCGGGCTGGCTGGTGGTCTGTAGGTGCGGTGAGAGCTGCTGCCACCAACGCCCTCCAGTGCCTATTCCTAGAGCCATGGAGGAAGGCCTGGAACGTTAGATCAACCTGTAGCCGAAGAAGAACCAGAACTCAGTGGACTCCACGGCTGACTCCCTGTCACCTCTGTCAGATGAGCCTTCTCCACCTAAACCTAAAACAGGCCGTTCTCGCCCGGCCGGCGTGGCTCAGGGCTTGCCTATCGATCCACCAGTTTGTTGGTGCGATTCCTGGCCCGGGGGCATGCCCAGGTTGCACACTGGATCCCAGTAGGGGGCGTGCAGGAGGCAGCTGATCCGTGTTGTTTCTCTCTCATCAAAGATAGGTCTCTTTATCCCTGGCTAGAGGGACAGGCAAGCCCCTTCCCTAGCACCCCGACTTTACTGCCCAGGCTCCCGTCTCCCCCTGGTTGGACCCCCTCCCCTGTGACCTGCGGGGGATGGACGGTGGTTCCGGGGATGGTGCCAGGGGACCCGCATACAACGGGAGGCCTCCCCTCGCCCCCCCCGTTTCAGATGCGCCAGCTCGTGGGACACACCACTTCCTCCGGCCCAGGGGCCCAGCCCTTCCCTCCAGGAGCATATCTTGTACTTGTTCTTTGGAATGTTCTCCCAGCAAAAGACAAACGCAGTCCTGTGACCACGTTCTTGTGCTCACACACTGTGCATAACAGAGCATGACCAACGGAGATGTCCTTGTCACACCCAGTGAGATCAGCCGCTCGCTGGCCTCTGACATCAGCGGGTTTACTCCAGTTCATCCTGCTCGGCCGGGTGTGTTGACGGCGGGGACTCCTGAGGCCTGCAGGCCGTGCGGCAACACGCAGAGCAGCACTCCCGTCAGTGAGCGGCCTCTGCGTCCTGCCCCGGGAACCTGACCGGGGCCTCAGGAAAGTTGGCATGTTCTACAATGAAACCGGGAAGGAGACCGGGAACCCAGGCGAAGGTTTCCAATGGACGCGCTCCTCGCCGTCGTGATCGCGGCTACCACGTGTGGTTTTGCGCCAACACGACCCCAGGCTCTCAGGTCACAGCGACGGTCAAAAATCAGAACCAACTGCTGGCTCTGGGGCAGCTGGCGTCATTGCAGAGAGAGGCAGCAATGAAAAAGAAGAGCCAGGAAGGGGGCAGGTGCCGTGAGGAGGGTGGTCCGTGCTGTGACGAGGGGACGCTGGCGGAGTTGCTGTCCGTCAGAGATGACCTTCACAGCGAGGCGATGCAGTCCCAGCTGTCGCCTCCGTCCCCAGAGGAGTTCGCTCACACGCGGTGTCGATGTCTTTGAAACGAGAGGGCACGTGAGCGTTGTCGGCGCGTTGACGCGTTGGTGTGCTTGCTGTATTCACCAGAGGGAAGAGATGTTGACGAGAAGAGGTTCTGCTTTCCCCGTTGCTAGGGACTGGAGCGGAGCCCCAGGGGATAGCCAGCCTCGTCCTGTCCGGGAGAAAAATACAGGACCCGAGTCTGACGATGCAGCACCCCGAACCTGACGTGAGGACTTGGGTCTTGGCTCCGTCATGGCCCAGTAACATCTAAAACAGAGCTCCTCTCCCAGCCCAGGCCAAGCTTATGGTTCATATTACGTTGTTTTATATCAGATCTGTCCAACGGGCTCCCACACCCACCCTCAGTCTCATTCCCCTTCCCTCCCCTTTCGCACAGCCACTCACCAGTTCCCACCCATCATCCTCACGCGCCATCTACAAGACATGCGCGCTGCTTTTGTTTCTTCTGCCATGGCCCGTACCCAGGCCTTCCTCATTTCTATCTGGAATTGTTGCCACATCCTTCCAGCTACCAATCCTCTCCTCTCCCAGGTCCTTCACTAAGCGCAGAGCCATCTTCTTAAGTAGACAAAGCTCTTCTTTCTAAAAAGAATAGATTTTTATTGATGTCAGAGGGGAAGGGAGAGCGAGTGAGAGAGAGAAATATCAATGATGAGAGAGAATCATGGATCAGCTGCTTCCTGCAGGCCCCATGCTGGGGATCGAGCCCACAACCCGGGCCTGTGCGCTGACCGGGAATGGAACCATGATCTCTTGGTTCATAGGTTGATGCTCAACCACTGAGCCACGCCGGGCGGGGTCTCCTCTCCTTTCTGCCGTAGAGTGAGAGGGCCTGCTCTTGTCTTCTTAAACCTGCGGCTCAGTGTCACTAAGCCCATTGCTTCTGCACGCAGCGGTGGGCACAGCAGGCTTACAGCTGCCATACAAATACATAACACAGTAATTAGTAAGTAAGAATACACGAGTAAACTCTGTGTTTTGTGTGCTCACAGCTGTCAACCTTCTTTTGCCCAACCCCGTATGTAAGGCACCTGGCACAGATTAGGAGCTCGATAAATAATTACTAAACAGATACCGAAGGAGGAATAACCATGACATTGGCTTCCGTTGTCCTGCGCATCTCGGACAAAGAACAGCGGTCGCTTGGCGCTCTCTTTTTGAGTAAATCGTCTCCAATATCTCCAGAAATTTCTGTGGGGATTCCTTTCCAGTGGATCGGAGCGTCCGTACATGAAACCTCGCCTCGGGGCACTTGCAAGTCTTCCCACGAATTCCCAGGCGACCCTCGAGGTGATGACTGTGCAGGTGTGACGGGCAGGCCGAGAACTGCCCGTTTCGACAAGTGCCACAGATGGTCCTTCGGATAAAGCCTGGCTCCTGCCTTTAGTTCTGGAGGGACTTGGTTTCTGTCTCATTCCTGGGTTTTGTTTACGCCCCGGCCTGTCTTCCTAGTAGATTATGAACTCACCGGGGTCTGTGTCTCATCGTTTCAAACACACAACACAAAACCTGAGACCTAGTAGCTGCTCAGCTCACGTTTATCGAATACATGTTTGTCGGTAAAGACACATGGGGCTGGGCCTCCCTCTCTTCTTTATAAAGCCAGCATTTCAGGGTTTTCAGGAAGAATGCCCTGAGTACACCCTTGTTCCATTAAATGAGCTCACTGTTAGCGTATGGACAGCCCAGAACTCATGTTTTTCAAACATGTGTAACTCTTAGCATGTTTTTTGTTTGTTTGTTTTGTTTTTAATACTAAGCAGCTTTCCCTCCGCACATAGTTCATAATTCTGTCCTAATGGCCACGAAGCACATCTCTTAATCAGTACGTCATGAGAGCCCCATAGGATGCATTTGCTTTGCTGTTAGCCTGAGGTGTGGCCACCTCCGATGTCCTCAGCTACCCCAGCTTTCTCCGGCGTGCCTTCCACCTGCCCACCAGAGCTGCTTGCCGGGCGAGAGCAAGGGGAAGATCTTCCAGAACGTAAACGCTCGGGCTTCCCTCCGAGGGGAAGGGGCGCTCGCTGCATCACGTAGGGAGCGGGAGGGAGGACAGAGCGGTCTGCTCCTGCTTCGCCCTGTGCTGCGGGGTCAAGGCCGCACCCGGCAGCGGGTGAAGGTTCCGATGAGAAACCTTTGGCTGGAGGACCAGTTGCTGCCTGAAGGAGCCGGCGATGTCGTCGGGGGTAGTGTGGAGCTCTTTCAGTATCAACAGGCGCGGGCGCTTACGCTGTGCGGTTCTGCAGACAGCACGAGGCACGCAGCGGCACCCCTTGCTTCGCATTGAGAATCCCGACTGTGAATTTGGGTTTCAAATGCACTTACAGTTAGCGAGGCGTCAGCCAGAAACACCTCCTTAAATCTCCCTGTTTTACACGAAAGGGATGATTCCCGCGGAGGTATGTCGTGTGTATTTATTTGTACAGTCTGATGACAAAACTGATGCAATTCTGCAAATATTTTATAGCCTCAGGTTGGGGTAGGTGGGTATTCTTTTCAAGTCTGACTTGCCAAATGGCAAATACTTATTGTAATAACGGCCTCGTTATATAAAATGTGTGCCTTGAGGAGAAACACACACACCAGCACGCAGTCTTTACTTCCTTAAACTAAGTCCTCCTGTCGATGGTGAGATAGTCTTCCTTTCATTCAAGCTTTACTCTGGCGTATTTACGGATAAGCATTCCTGTGGCACGGTGCTCAACGTTAACCTCTCTAAGATGGTTAAACAGCAGTTGACTACCTTCCTTCCGTAAACATCCATGGTCCCCACGTGGAATTGAAATGTGATTTTGATCTCATGTTCTAGGACACAGCGCTACCATGTAACATCTAAAGTAAACGCTCTTCCAGTGCATGGACATTGTTGTTTATATCCAGTGGCAACACAAGATATTTTCATTAAAGTCACGGTGATTCCCATAAGGATTATTTTATAAAGACAAGCACTGTATTTTACAAAGCCACCCAGGAAAAAGTGTCAAAGTGATTGCACTTGGTCCATTTCTGTCAATTCTTTTGACAATTTCCTCTGGAACTGAAGGTAAAAACCAGTATCTGTTGAAGTGGCTGAAAACTGTATTATTATTTTGATTTTTTAAATTAATAGTAATGACTAAATAAAATATTTCCTAAAGATTCTGGGAAAATGTGTCAGTATAATTATTATTAACTTTAATTAGAATAAGGAATTTTTTAAAGCTTACTAGATGAGTTCCCTATATCTTTAAAGCATCCCTTTTAGTTATTCACATAGATTTATTTGGTGGTCATAAGAAAATAATTTTAAAAATACCAGTCATGTAAACGGATTTTATACGGTCTTTATAAGTAACTTGGCAGAGAGGGGATTTGGTAAAGAATTGTAGACACAGGGCCATTCACTGAGGAATAAAGAACAGGTGATACATATTCTTGACTAGTCACTGTGGTGAGCAATTCCTGAGAAATAATTGTGGGATTGCTATCATCTCAAATGCAAACTAGGCTTTTGTTAAGGGGACTGCTAACCCGTGTCATTAACTATCACAAATACAGCCTCTTGAACAGAAACATCAAGTCATTCTTTAAGGTGGTGGTGTATCTAACAACACATCCAGCTCACGAAAGGTACTGAATAACATTTACCAACTCAGTGAAAAAAGAAAAATAAAAAAAAGAATGGATTAACAAAAAAAGGAAGACTGCTAAGCTATCAGGACATTGATTGATTGACTTAGAGCATTTTTTCCCAAGTTCCATTGTCTGTATTAAGTGCTATCTTCCACCATTTGTAAAATCCCGTTGGCTCCCTTCACCTATCATCGTATATGCCTCTACGTGGAAAGCGTACACGGTGATCAGTGACAACAGCTTTCGTGAGAAAAGTAGAGGACGGGAGCTTCTGTCCTGCTTTTGCCACTAAGCAGGCGTTGAATATTTATAAAGAAAGTGTTGATCTCTCTCGGTCTCTGTTTCAACAGCATGGAGTTGTATGGGCTGCAGAATTCATAACGTCCGCTTACCTCTTGAATGTTTTCCCGTCGACAGCCGTCTGCGTTGCATGCTTCTGTGGGCCTGGTGCCCACGTTCTGTGAGGCAGGTCCCCAGATACCGCGAACACACTAAACCAACGCACGGGCAAGCGCGTGCGTTTAGCCGGCAGGAAGGGGAGCAGCCCCCAAGGAAGGAGCTGGCAAGTGCCCGGGATGGGGTGCGATTTAGCTGACACTTTGCCAGAGGCCGGGGAGAAGGCCCCGGGCCTGTGAGGACCCGGGTAAGGTTTCCCCGAGGAGGCCAGGGAGGGAGTTTGAGTTCCGTGATGTCCGCTTTGGTGAGAGCGTTGATTTTATTTTCAATGCGACGGGAAGCCACGGCAAAGCGCCAGTACGAGGTGGGATGTGATTTAATTTATCTAGCAGAAAGTAACCTCGCGTCTGCGCAGGAAGGACCATTTTATAATACGTGCTGTGGCCCAGTAACACGTACGTGTTTACGTACATAAACGTGCGACAGTGAGTAGGTATATGCATATCCATCTGTGATGAGAAACCAGTGGAATGGATGAGAAATCCGGTGAAGTGAGGAAGGAGTCACGTTTGACTTGATAAATCGAAATGGGTTCTGTAAAAGTTTCCCTCTTAGGAAGTTAAAAAAACCTGTCAGGCCCGGCCGGTGTGGCTCGGTGGTTGAGCATCGACCCATGACCCAGGAGGGGTCACAGTTCAATTCCAGGCCAGGGCACCGGCCTGGGTTGCCAGCTCGATCCCCAGGGGAGGGCGTGCAGGAGGCGGCCGATCCGTGATCCTTTCTCATCACGGATGTTTCTATCTCTTTCTCCCTCTCGGAAGGCAATACAAATATATTTAAAAAAATCTGTCAGTAAAAATCTAGTTGAACAGAGACGCTAGAGCCGGCCACACAGTGACCTCATGCTAGTGACCTCAAGCACACCCTGTCATTATCGGGACAGAACTGTATGAATGCCACAGCCTGACAAGTCCCTGGCACGCGGCGTTTGGGAGAGTTTTACTACAGGAGCTGATGGGTTCTAATTTTCTAAAGGTTTTGAGGAGGAGCAGGCCGGAAAGCAACGATGAACTACTGGAAACATTAACTTGCCTTCTTTAGCGTTTAAAATTTCTGGGGGAACAAGAAGAGGCAAAAACAAAATAAAACAACACCAAATTTCGGGGACATTAGCAATAAGTATGAGGGAACTGACCTTAGCAGTCCCTAGGAGGGACTGTATTAAGTATCCCGCGTGGTATTATTTTATTATCTCATTTCATCATCACTTGTTATGAGGATATTATCCCCGTGTCGTCGGGGAAATGGTTACTTGAAGAAATTAACCTCCTCAAAGCCACAGAGTTAGTGCTTTTGGAATCCAGATTCACAGCTCTGTCGTGTGGCTAAGAAATCCCTCTCAGCCATTGTATGTGACTCCGAGGCTGTGTGGGCGATACTGCCTGTGAGCCACACAAATTGTGGGGGTGCTTGGAAATGGTTCAGGCGCCAGGAGTAGCTTGAGCTACAACATGCTTAAAAAAAAGATCATCTCTCACCGTTTCCTCTTTGAGAGCTTTTAGCGGATCTTAAAATAGCAATGAAGTGAAGGATCCTTCCTGGGGATTAAGGGCTGGGCAGCAGGAAAGCCCAGATGCTTCCAGCAGCTTCTCTTAATCAGCGGTAAGCCCTCAGGAAACAGCCTGTCCCCTCGTCCTCACTGTTTCACAGGAAGCTCCTGGGGTTTAATCTTCTCCCTCCTTCGGCTTTTGTTAAGTGTTGGTATCGGGGCCTCGGGAAGAACTAATCTTTCCCTGTGACTTAATATCCGGGCATTTCTCCCACTCCCAAACACACCTTCCCGGGGGAAACTGAGGGAGTCCGTGGTAAAATGTCTCATCGATTCATCGTAAGCCCTGGCAGTATTAATTAGTTCGATGGCATTTACCGCCAAGCGTGACGTGACGTGTAGGCTCCCTCCCTCCGCCCGGGGAATGACATCACTGCCTGGAGTACAAGGACACGATCAATGTCCTAATCACCCAGAACTTCCGTCTCTTCCCGCGTGTGATCTCACTGCTCGCGGTGATACGGGGCTGACAAGCAGGCAGCGTGGCCGGGTCCCTCTGCCTTCGCGGGAAACACCACCCCTGCGACACGAGCCGTGTGCCTCCACGAGCACTGACTCACGTGTCACGCGCGGGGATGTTTTGAAACTATAGACGCCCAGCAGCGCCCGCCTGGCGGCTAAGCCCTCTCTCCTGTGTCAGCAGGCAAGGCCGCCTGGGCTTCCTGTGCAGCATGGCCCAGGGGAGGCGCCCTCGTGGGAAGCTGCGGTACACTTCACTGCATCACGTGTGTCGTGCATTTCACTGCATCGCGTTCCTTGCAGTGTATTTCACTGCATCGCGTGCGTCGCGGGGCATTTCACTGCATCGTGTGCGTCATGCATTTCACTGTATCGTGTTCCTTGCAGTGTATTTCACTGCATCGCGTGCGTCATGCATTTCACTGTATCATGTTCCTTGCAGTGTATTTCACTGCATCGCGTGCGTCGCGGGGCATTTCACTGCATCGTGTGTGTCATGCATTTCACTGCATCGCGTGTGTTGTGGGGCATTTCACTGCATTGTGTGTGTCGTGCATTTTACTGCATCATGTTCCTTGCAGTGTATTTCACTGCATCGCGTGTGTCGCGGGGCATTTCACTGCATTGTGTGTGTCGTGCATTTCACTGCATCATGTTCCTTGCAGTGTATTTCACTGCATCGCGTGTGTCGCGGGGCATTTCACTGCATTGTGTGTGTCGTGCATTTTACTGCATCATGTTCCTTGCAGTGTATTTCACTGCATCGCGTGTGTCGCGGGGCATTTCACTGCATTGTGTGTGTCGTGCATTTCACTGCATCATGTTCCTTGCAGTGTATTTCACTGCATCGCGTGTGTCGCGGGGCATTTCACTGCATTGTGTGTCGTGCATTTCACTGCATCGTGTTCCTCGCAATGCATTTCACTGCATCGTGTTCCTCGCAATGCATTTCACTGCATCATGCTTGTTGGCAGCCGGCTGCGGGGCGGAGAGTGCCTGCCTCGGGTGCCCCGTGTTCACGTCCTCCCGGCATCCATGGCCGAAATGGAGGGGAAAATAAAGGCCCTGGCCTTTGCCTGCTCCTGGTGACCCTGTCACAGGAAGGCGCACGGGCTCCTTGGTGGACGTCTCCCGACCCTGCAGCCACCAGCTCCTGTGGAGGCCACACGCCTGTGTCCCCGGAGGAGGGGACGCCCCGTCCCGTCAGGGAGAAGATGGGCTTTAAGTCCAGGGGCCCTTGGGCAGCGGGGGGGGGGGGGGGACTTCCCGGTGGGTGCGGCTGGGATTACTCTCAGGAGCTGCCTCTGAGACGCATGCTCACAGAAACGAGAAGACAAGAGAAGGCAGGGTGTCCACCTCCCGGAGGCCTGGGAGGAGGGAGCCAGGAGCAAGGCAGGAAGCGGGGAGGCGCCCCTGGCAGTGTGTCCGTCCGTCCATCCGGAAGCGCGGCCTCTGCCGGGCGGGCCTGCCAGGCCCCGGGCCAGGCTTCCTCCCATTCATGCCGGGTGGGCACGGCTGGAGGCGGCCCGCGAGCCCGGCTCCCCGTCGAGGAAAGTGTGTCCTCACCCCGTTTCCTGCCATTGTTGAGGCTCAGGCTGCACAAGCGGCGGCTGGGAGCAGGCGGCCCGGCTCTTCCTGCCTCTCTCCTGCACCCCAGCCGGAGGGGAGGGGCCTGGCACGCCCCCGATGGACGTGCACCCCAAGTGTCCCAGCTGCACAGCCATGCCCGAGGGGGCGCTGCCCGAGGGGGTGCTGGGCTGAGGGGTGCTGCCTGAGGGGTGCTGAACTGAGGGGTGCTGGTCTGAGGGGTGCAGGGCTGAGGGGTGCTGCCTGAGGGGTGCTGAGCTGAGGGGTGCTGGTCTGAGGGGTGCAGGGCTGAGGGGTGCTGGGCTGAGGGGTGCTGCCTGAGGGGTGCTGCCTGAGGGGGTGCAGGGCTGAGGGTGCTGAGCTGAGGGTGCAGGGCTGAGGGTGCAGGGCTGAGGGTGCAGGGCTGAGGGGTGCAGGGCTGAGGGGTGCTGCCTGAGGGGTGCTGAGCTGAGGGGTGCTAGTCTGAGGGGTGCAGGGCTGAGGGGTGCTGGGCTGAGGGGTGCTAGTCTGAGGGGTGCAGGGCTGAGGGGTGCTGCCTGAGGGGTGCTGAGCTGAGGGGTGCTGGTCTGAGGGGTGCAGGGCTGAGGGGTGCTGGGCTGAGGGGTGCTGCCTGAGGGGTGCTGCCTGAGGGGGTGCAGGGCTGAGGGTGCTGAGCTGAGGGTGCAGGGCTGAGGGTGCAGGGCTGAGGGTGCAGGGCTGAGGGGTGCAGGGCTGAGGGGTGCTGCCTGAGGGGTGCTGAGCTGAGGGGTGCTGGTCTGAGGGGTGCAGGGCTGAGGGGTGCTGGGCTGAGGGGTGCTGGGCTGAGGGGTGCTGCCTGAGGGGTGCTGCCTGAGGGGGTGCAGGGCTGAGGGTGCTGAGCTGAGGGGTGCTGCTGAGGGGTGCAGTGCTGAGGGGTGCTGCCTGAGGGGTGCAGTGCTGAGGGGTGCTGCCTGAGGGGTACAGGGCTGAGGGGTGCTGCCTGAGGGGGTGCTGGGCTGAGGGGGTGCAGGCCTGAGGGGTGTAGGGCTGAGGTGGTGCTGGGCTGGGGGGTGCAGGGCTGAGGGGTGCAGGGCTGAGGGTGCAGGGCTGAGGGGTGCTGCCTGAGGGGTGCTGAGCTGAGGGGTGCTGGTCTGAGGGGTGCAGGGCTGAGGGGTGCTGCCTGAGGGGTGCTGAGCTGAGGGGTGCTGGTCTGAGGGGGTGTTGGGCTGAGGGGTGCAGGGCTGAGGGGTGCAGGGCTGAGGGCTGCTGCCTGAGGGGTGCAGGGCTGAGGGGTGCAGGGCTGCGGTGTGCTGCCTGAGGGGGTGCTGGGCTGAGGGGGTGCAGGGCTGAGGGGTGCAGGGCTGAGGGGGTGCTGGGCTGAGGGGTGCAGGGCTGAGGGGTGCTGCCTGAGGGGTGCAGGGCTGAGGGTGCAGGGCGGAGGGTGCTGGGCTGAGGGGTTGCTGTGAGCTCTATGCGTCCAGCAGCCCTGGCCACGCGGGCGCCACTGCAGAGGCCGTGAGTTCACGCGCCTTTTGCAAACAGGGACCCTTCTTTCTGGCTGATTACTCCCTGAGTGTCCTTAGACAGAACTGTCGCTTATGCAAAACATCAGGGACCAGCAGCTCCCTGAGGCCGTTCTCAGGGCATTTTACAAAGTTCCGTCTGAGGACAAACGCGAAGGACAACTTAATGGGAGTGTGTGCGTACCCTTCCCTCTTCCAGCGCTCTGTGTTCTTGGCGTTTCGGGGAGAGGGTTGTAAAAGCCGTTGGTCACGTCTGTTGTTTCCTTTCTTGCTCTGAACATCACAATGCTCCCGCTCGCAGCTGTCTGAGTTACACCCTCGGGAGGGACTCCGGCAGCTGATGCACCCCAGCGGCCGCCCCTTCCTGGGGTGCAGCCCCTGGGAGACCCCGTCACAGCCACTGCTCCCCACCACAGGTCACAGGTCACAGCCACTGCTCCCCGCCACCAGTCACAGGTCACAGCCCACTGCTCCCTGCCACCGGTCACAGGTCACAGGTCACAGCCCACTGCTCCCTGCCACCGGTCACAGGTCACGGGTCACAGCCCACTGCTGCCGCCACCAGTCACAGGGCGAGGCCCCTGGCATTCGCTTTGCTGTTCAGGAGACTTCCCGGCCTCGCTGGGAGCTTTCTCACAGTCGGCCAGCCATGAGCCCATGGGAACAGACACCCTCACAGACAAATGACATGAAAAGCAGGCCCCAGACATGGCCCATCAGCAAAGCATGAGGAATTAGGAAGGAGAGAGAGGGAGGGAAGAGAGAGAGAGGGAGAGGGAGAGAGAGGGAGAGAGAAGGAGGAGAGAACTTCTTTGGAAGGATTGGATGGCTCCTCTGTGGATCCATGCTCTGCCCCAAAGCAGAGCAGATGTTACTGAGGCGAGGGCATGCGAAGGCAGTCACATAGAGAGAGAACACGGTGAGCAAGCCAGGCGGCGGCGAGATGCCGGCCAAGGAGGCGTGTCAGCGAGCAGAGGACGAGCAGCAGGACGGGGCAGGGCACCGTGGGGTCCTGGGAGCAGAGCTGTGGAAATGCTGCTTCTGGAGTTGGTGTTGTTCGCCATGAGCTAAGGCCCTGGGGCTCCCTGCAGGGGACGTGGCTCTCCAGCCTCAGCAGAAGCAGGTGCCATCACGCCTTTCCCAACGCTCATGCCCTTCCCAATGCTCACGCCTTTCCCAACGCTCACGCCTTTCCCAACGCTCACGCCCTTCCCAACGCTCACGCCCTTCCCAACGCTCACGCGTTCCCCAACCCTCACGCCTTTCCCAACGCTCACGCCCTTCCCAACGCTCACGCCCTTCCCAACGCTCACGCCCTTCCCAACGCTCACGCCCTTCCCAACGCTCACGCCCTTCCCAACGCTCACGCCCTTCCCAACGCTCACGCCCTTCCCAACGCTCACGCCCTTCCCAACGCTCACACGTTTCCCAACGCTCACGCCCTTCCCAACGCTCACGCCCTTCCCAACGCTCACGCCCTTCCCAACGCTCACGCCCTTCCCAACGCTCACGCCCTTCCCAACGCTCACGCCCTTCCCAACGCTCACACGTTTCCCAACGCTCACGCCCTTCCCAACGCTCACGCCCTTCCCAACGCTCACGCCTTTCCCAACGCTCACGCCTTTCCCAACGCTCACGCCCTTCCCAACGCTCACGCCTTTCCCAACGCTCACGCCCTTCCCAACGCTCACGTCCTTCCCAACGCTCACGCCCTTCCCAACGCTCACGCCCTTCCCAACGCTCACGCGTTCCCCAACCCTCACGCCCTTCCCAACGCTCACGCCCTTCCCAACGCTCACGCCCTTCCCAACGCTCACGCCCTTCCCAACGCTCACGCCCTTCCCAATGCTCACGCCCTTCCCAACGCTCACGCCTTTCCCAACGCTCACGCCCTTGCCAACGCTCACGCCCTTCCCAACGCTCACGCCCTTGCCAACGCTCACGCCTTTCCCAACGCTCACGCCCTTCCCAACGCTCACGCCCTTCCCAACGCTCACGCCCTTCCCAACGCTCACGCCCTTCCCAACGCTCACGCCCTTCCCAACGCTCACGCCCTTCCCAACGCTCACGCCCTTTCCCAACCCTCACGCCCTTCCCAACGCTCACGCCCTTCCCAACGCTCACGCCCTTCCCAACGCTCACGCCCTTCCCAACGCTCACGCCCTTCCCAACGCTCACGCCCTTCCCAACGCTCACGCCTTTCCCAACGCTCACGCCTTTCTCAACGCTCACGCCTTTCCCAACGCTCACGCCCTTCCCAACGCTCACGCCCTTCCCAACGCTCACGCCCTTCCCAACGCTCACGCCCTTCCCAACGCTCACGCCCTTCCCAACGCTCACGCCCTTCCCAACGCTCACGCCCTTCCCAACGCTCACGCCCTTCCCAACGCTCACGCCTTTCCCAACGCTCACGCCTTTCTCAACGCTCACGCCTTTCCCAACGCTCACGCCCTTCCCAACGCTCACGCCCTTCCCAACGCTCACGCGTTCCCCAACCCTCACGTCCTTCCCAACGCTCACGCCCTTCCCAACGCTCACGCCCTTCCCAACGCTCACGCCCTTCCCAACGCTCACGCCCTTCCCAACGCTCACGCCCTTCCCAACGCTCACGCCTTTCTCAATGCACACGCCCTTCCCAACGCTCACGCCCTTCCCAACGCTCACACGTTTCCCAACGCTCACGCCCTTCCCAACGCTCACGCGTTCCCCAACCCTCACGCCTTTCCCAACGCTCACGCCCTTCCCAACGCTCACGCCCTTCCCAACGCTCACGCCCTTCCCAACGCTCACGCCCTTCCCAACGCTCACGCCTTTCCCAACGCTCACGCCCTTGCCAACGCTCACGCCTTTCCCAAGGCTCACGCCCTTCCCAACGCTCACGCGTTCCCAACGCTCACGCCCTTCCCAACGCTCACGCCCTTGCCAACACTCACGCCTTTCCCAACGCTCACGCCTTTCCCAACGCTCACGCCCTTCCCAACGCTCACGCCCTTCCCAACGCTCACGCCCTTCCCAACGCTCACGCCCTTCCCAACGCTCACGCCTTTCCCAACGCTCACGCCTTTCCCAACGCTCACGCCCTTCCCAACGCTCACGCCCTTCCCAACGCTCACACGTTTCCCAACGCTCACGCCTTTCCCAACGCTCACACGTTTCCCAACGCTCACGCCTTTCCCAACGCTCACACGTTTCCCAACGCTCACGCCCTTCCCAACGCTCACGCCTTTCCCAACGCTCACGCCTTTCCCAACGCTCACGCCTTTCCCAACAGCAGGCTCAAGCCTCGTTAACGGGCTGCGTCCATGCGTCCTGCGGTCAGTCAGCTTCCACAGGCTCAGCTAATGCGTGTATTCCCATTCCTATATTCTGCAGCTAAGAGCTCAATCTGGAGACCAGGTTATATATATATATATATATATATATATATATATATATATATATACACACATACATATACACACACGCACAAACATATATATACACAAATACACACACACACACTACACATACACATATATACACACACACAATACCTATATACACATATATACACATATACACACATATATACACATACACATACACACACATATACACTACCTATACACACATATACACACACCACACACACATATACACATACATACACACGTATACACATACGCACATGCACATACACACATGCACATCTACAATACCTATATACACACATATATACACACATACACATATATACACACATACACACATATACACATGTACACACATGCACACACACACTAGTCTGTGCACACACAGACATACATATTTATCTTTCACGTTTCGGAGCACCCTTCCACAGCACATCCGGGGCTTTGCTGGGGACCATGCTCCCTTCCTTGGGGAGGAGTGCTCCCGGCTCTGTGCTGTGGGTTCTGTTTCCGGCACGGAAGTTCTGCTGCAGGGAAGCGAGAGGTTCTGTCAGCGTCCGTGCGAATGTGATCCCCGTTGGCACTCAGATCAAACTCCTGCTCGCGCCTCAGCGACTCCCAGGGCTGTGCTCTCCCGGAGGTTCCCCCCCTCCCCCCCGGCTCGGTGGTGCAGGGGCGCCTGGCCCCGGTGGGAAGGCCTGCCTGGGCAGCGCTCAGGTTTCCCACGATCTCGACGCGCTCCATTTAGAAGCGTCAGCTGTCCTGTCTGTGCAGCTGCCCTCGGCCTGGCTCACCGGTCGGCAGGAACCACCTTGTGAAGGTCGCCCAGGGCCAGTGCAGCCGTTCAGCCGGCGCCGAGCACCTGTCCCTCCGTGAGCGACCCCACCACTACCCGGCGCTGGATTCTCGAAATCCAGTGTCCATTCAGCCGTCGTATCACATTGGGCGGGGGGCGGTTCCTTCTGGCTTTAGCACAACCGAGGAACAGCCCTTGTATATACTTTTGTATTGATGTCAGAGAGGAAGGGGGAGGGAGAGAGAGATAGAAGCATCAACGATGCGAGAGAATCATGGGTCGGCTGCCTCCTGCACGCCCCCCACTGGGGATTTGAGCCCGCAACCACGCATGTGCCCTGACCGGAATCAAACCCGGGACCCTTCAGTCCACAGGCCGACGCTCTATCCACTGAGCCACACCGGCCAGGGCAGTCCTCGGTTTTCATGCCCCTGGAATACATTCTGAGAGGCCCCTCTAACCAGATCAGCTCGTCACCCCTCCAGCCCCAGCCCCACCCATCACGGCACGTGTAGCTTCGGCTCAGCCATTGCCGGCAGCTCACTCGGGTCCCAGGTGCTGAGAGTTGGTGGCTGCCACCGTCATCAGCGGAATCACGTGGGCGGACGCAGTTGACGCTGACCGTGTTCTGGTCCTTGCACACCGGCCTCCGTGAGCGTGACCCTGTGAGCGGCCCTTTCCGGCGTGAAGCCGGCACGCAGGAAGTGCGCCGCCAGCAGCCGCCCAGGCTGGCCTTCGGGGAGTTCTTTCTCTTCCTGATTTCTTTTTTAATGTGTTTTTTTATTGTTGACAGGATTGCAGATGTCTCCCCTTCCCTCCTCCTCCCAGCCTTGACCCCTCCCCCAGGCCTTCACCCCCTACTGCCCGTGCCCATGGGCCGTGCACATGAGTATGTAAGTTCTTTGGCGTCTGGCCCCCCAGCCCCACACTCACTAGACCCCACACACGAGTGAGATCCAGGTCCAGACTCTTAATTCCTTGGTCTGACGCAGCGCAAGCTGCAGAGGACGAGAGGAAGCCCCTGGCCGCTCCTTGGCCGCAGCACCTGCAGGCCCCTGGTTGGCAGAGGGCGCCCCTCCCTCCCCCCGCAGCACCTCCGCCCCAGGGCTCCTGTGGGAGAGCCGGCCTCCCCGGGCTGGCAGGATGTGCCTGCGGCCTGGCTTCCTCTCTCCCACAGCTGCACCAGACAGCTGGCCAGCGCGCCCTTGTGACAGCTTTATGGCTCCTGGGACACTTCATGGCGGCTCTGCCTCCGCGGCTTCCTGGAGCACCCTGGTGCTCAGTGCCAGGCCTCTGGGCGGAGGGCTCAGGGCTCAGACGCACTGCTCCCCTCACAGGTCCCCCAGGAGCTGCTGGCATCGCAGGAGTCTGGTCCCAGAGGAGACTGTGAGCAAGGAGGGCGCCCCCCCTTTCTCTTACCTCCCTGCCCCCCCCCCCCCCGCCCCGGTCAGTGCTGGGCCAGGCCTGAGCAGGGGCGCTGGTGCTGGGAGGTGCTGGGAGGGGCGGGGGATGCACAGTGTCGGTTGCCGAGAGGAAAGGCGTCATGATTCCAGGCCTGGTTTCCCACGCTAGGCCAGCTCTCTCGGGATCACGCCCTCGGTGGGTCCGAGTAGCGGCTGCTCTGCGTTCAGAGGGCGCCCGGGGTTACGAACTCAGCAGCGGGCCCTCCAACACGAGGCGCCTCTCCCTCCTCAAACCTGCGTGCGCTGCAGAGAGAATTCGAAGAATAAAGCAGGAAAATCAGTGACTCGCGTCAACATGCAGAGCATCAAGGGGTTCTCGTGCCCCCTGGGGTGCCATGGGGCCTGCATCACCGTCAGGTTCTTCCCGGAGGAGCCACGGACGTAGTTTCCCCGCTAAGTCGTGTGTTTGGCGTGAGTCTGGCATGATCCCCGGGCGTTGCAAGTCGTCTCTGCAGCGCTGATGCGGAAGAAGCTGGCGGTGGCGACACGGGGGTCGACCCCACCCCTAGAGAGGCTGGCTCTCACAGAGGGTGATGGGTGAGGCTGGGGAGCTAACCACCACCGGACGCAGTGAGACATTTCACTTCGCCAGCCAGTGAGGCTCATGGGTGACCGTTGACCTATGAACCAGGGGGTCACAGTTCGATTCCATGTCAGGGCACATGTCCAGGTTGCGGGCTCCATCCCCAGTGTGGGGCGTGCAGGGGACTCTCTCATCATCGATGTTTCCATCTCTTTCTCTCTCTCCCTTGCTCTCTGAAATCAGTAAAAATATATTTTAAAAAGCCACACATTTCACTTAATTCCTGGCATTCCTAGGGCAGGCAGGTGCCTTTTCACAAAGAAACTTCCAGTAAATAAAAACGGAGGCCACAGGCAGGTTAATTACTTTTTTTTTTTAGTTTCATACACTTTTTTTATTGTTAACGAGTGCAGTGCATCTGGGCAACGTACCTAAGAGTGAGGGTTACAAACATCACCGCGCGTTGGAAACAAGATCAAGCTCACAGCTCATCTGCCCATCAGCTGAAGACGCCCCCATGTCTGCTGTGTGACCTTTACAAATGAACCAGAGGCCCAGTGCATGAAATTCATACACAGGGGGGTGGGGGGACCCCAACCCGGCCTGCACCCTCTCCAATCCGGGACCCCTCAGAGGATGTCCGACTGCCGGTTTAGGCCCGATCCCTGTCGGACATCCCTCTCACAATCCAGGACTGCTGGCTCCTAATCGCTCACTGCCTGCCTGATCACCCCTAACCCCTCTGCCTGCCTGCCTGATCACCCCTAACCCCTCTGCCTGCCTGCCTGATCACCCCTAACCACCTCTGCGTGCCTGATCACCCCTAACTGCCTCTGCCTGCCTGCCTGATAACCCCTAACCACCTCTGCCTGCTTGCCTGATCACCCTTAACTGTCTCTGCCTGCCTGATCACCCCTAACCGCCTCTGCGTGCCTCATCACCCCTAACCGCCTCTGCCTGCCTGCCTGATAACCCCTAACCACCTCTGCCTGCTTGCCTGATCACCCCTAACTGTCTCTGCTTGCCTGCCTGATCGGCCCTAACCCCCCTGCCTGCCTGCCTGCCTGCCTGATCATCCTAACTGCTCTCCCCTGCCAGCCTGATCACCCCTAATCGCTCTCCCCTGCCATCTGGTTGCCCCTAATCACTCTGCCTGCCTTCCTGATCGCCCCTTACTGCCTCTGCTTCGGCCCCGCCACTGTGGCTTTGTCCGGAAGGATGTCTGGAAGAAGTCTGGTTTATCCGGTCTAATTAGCACATTACCCTTCCATTGGTATTGATACATCCAATCCCAGGGCCAGGGCATTGCTATGAATGAGTCTTGGGAGCCCGTAGCCCATATGCTGGCATTCCAACCTCCAGGGCCTCAGGACAAAACCTGATTCGGTAACGGGGTCATTGCTGACACCCTTCCTTAAGGTTAGGTCCTCGGACCCAGACAAGGACCCACACGTGCTCTGTCTCAATGCTCCTCCTACCCATTCAAAGCAACCAGAGGCGGCCGGTAAGCTAGTGCTCCGAGAAGATAAAATGAGACCCAGTGCTTGAGGCATTGCGATTTTTGGGGTGCAGGTCCTCGAGAACAGCTGATTTTCAGCTTCGGATAGCTTCCCCGCTGGCTTGTGCAGTCACCTCTGGAACCCTGGCAGGAGTGGAGCCCGCAGCGCGTGGGGGTCCTCTTCCTGTGTCAAGAGGCTCAGGGGGCCCCGTTCCCTCAAAGCGAGAGGCCTGCTCTCAGGAGCGTGACCCGCTGGTGCTCACATCCCTCTTGCTTCCACTCCCCTGGCCCGAAGGCCATCAGGCCCGCCCGCAGCAGACGGATGGGCTGGAAAAGACTGTATTCTGTGCAGCGGATCGGTATCCAGCTGGAAACCGGGGCGTGGTTCTTGTGGAACACGGGGAGAAAGGCGCTGGCGAGTAAGAGCAGATTTTGCCGCAGGCACGCATTGACCAAGACAGCGTCACACCTTGAGGGTCACGGCTGTGAGGGTGACGATGGTGACCACGGACGGTAAGGGAAGTTTATGTGCGCGGATACGCGGGCGCCGTTGATCTGAAGAGCCTTCCACTTCAGCGAACCAAGGCAGGAGGAACAGGCAAAGAACAGCGCCAGGCGGGCCTGGGACAGGGACCAGGACGGATGGCACTGGGACAGCTCAGGAGTCAACTGTGGCCCTCGGGCTGACCCACCATCGTCACGCAGTCTCTTCGCCGGGTGACCTGAGGGAGTGTGTAAGACGTCATGGGAGATGGCACATTCCCAGAATGGACTAAGAAAGACGGGGAGCGCTGAGATGTCTTTCCCTCCCCACAGCTGCCTGTGAGGGACATGACACACTGGCGCCTGAGAATGCTATATGCCTGAGAGTTCGGAGTAAGGAAGGCGCAGTCTACGAGAAGCGGTCCGTAAATTACAGACGGACAACTCAGCGCGGCTTGTTCACGGAGAGGAATAAATACAGGTGTCCGTGACAGCCAGTGCGTTGCACACGAGATTCTGGAGTTCCGGTTAGAAGCATGTTTACATGACGCTCTTCAGACCCACAGACCAAAAGATCGTCTCTGTGCTCATCAGCGAAAGTGTTCCCCGCTTCCTACATTCCAACCCACTGGTCCCCCTCATGCGTTTCAGGCAGAAAACAGAACCCCAAGAGGTGGCCGCACCCTCATTCCCGAGAGGATTGTCGCATGGTTCCCAGTCACAGGTGGTATTTGTGAATTGATGTCTTTCAACGTCTGCCTGCTTTACGGAGGTATAATGGGCAAATAAAAATGGCATACGTTTAAGATGTGCAGTGTCATGATCTGGTATATGTATACTTCATAGATGGTTGCCACGGTGAAGTTCATTAACATGTTCATCATCTGACATTGTTGCCTTTTCTAACATTTTTTATTTTGGTGTGGTAAAGACCAAAGATCTACTCTCTTAGCCAACAGCAAGTGTACAATACAGCACTATTAACCGCAGTCACCGCGCTGAAGGGGCGAGCTGCCCGAACTTACTCACTGTACAGCTCTGTCAATTCTTTATTAGTTTTTAGAAAATACCGTTTTCAGAAAATTCTTTATCTCCTTTAGACATTTTCTATCATATATTTTTACTTCTTGTCAAATGAATTAAAGCAAAAAAACCAAGTCTTGATCCTAATAGAAAGGGTTGATCCTAGAAAAAGTTTTACGTGGGTAAATCTGCGTTTTGTGTACGAATTTTCCGCACTCTTCATTGTTTTATCACCGTAAGGCTGTTCTTTCTCCACTCTGGGCCGTCGAAGTCTTGTGGGTACCCTTTCCCTTTAAACCTTTTTTCATGCTGCCTCCATCCTACCGAGTGCCAGATATTACACATGAAAAATGTTAGACGTGCTGCGATGTTCTTAGATCACCTTGTCTTTCTCTAGAGATGCCTTTTCCTTTGCGTCTGGTGCGTAGTTACAGCGCAGCTGGCCCAGCTTCATCCAGTTAGACTCCGCTGATTCCCGGTGGTCTTGCGTTTTGTGAGAGCCCGTTGATGTGTAGCTCACATGCGCTCCTAGAATGCATTGCTTGGGAACACGCACTAGACACTCAGGGGTCTATGGCAGGATCCCTCTGTCTTGGTTGATTCTGGGACCTCATTTTGGTGTGAAATTTCCAAAAGTCCTTTCCCCCCAGCTTCTCAGCCTGTTAGTTCTGTTCCCTCGCTGCCCTGGAGTGGGTGAAACCCGTCGAGGCCCTCCTGTCTCTGCACACCTCTCTGTACTTGTGGTTCTCTATTGCATGGCAGGCTTTGGGGCAATTTGGGAGGAAGGCTCTAGTTTGCTCTGCTCTGGAGTCTACATCTGGGTTTCTGTGGTCCTGGTTAACTGCCAGAGCTCAGCCTAGAGTTCACGTAGGCCATTGGGTTCATTCTCAGAGACGCACCCAGTCATGCTCTTCTCGAGTTTCCCTTCCAGCCTAATGTGTCCAAATCTCACCACGTGAGGACGAGGGGCCAGCTCTGATCTCCTCACGGACTATGCTCGCTCCACGTTTTATGGTGGGAGTCTGTGTTCCATGGTCACTCTTGCTATCCAAAGGCAAGGTGTTGAAACTACTAACAGTACACAAGTAACTCCATTCTCTTGCAAGCATCTCTTCTAATTGGCACACAGAGCTTTGCCGATACAGGTGCCTGTGAGGCACTGCATGCTCCCCATATGTGGATGGTTTTCCCTGGAGTCAAGGCCATCCCACTAGCCCGGCTGGTGTGGCTCAGTGGTTGAGCATCGACCTGTGAACAAGGAGGTCCCGGTTCCATTCCCGGTCAGGGCCCATGCCCGGGTTGCAGGCTCGATTCCTAGGGTGGGGTGTGCAGGAAGCAGCTGATGAATGATTCTTGTTATTGATGTTTCTCTCTTCCCCTGTCTCTCTGAAATCAATAAAAATACATTTAAAAGAAAAGGGACTTCACCCTTGTTGCTGACCTGTTTCATCTGTCCTCTGACAGTGCTGGGATGAGCTGGGGCTGCAGAGCTGCGGGACCCTCAGGACCGCCCCAAGGTAGGTGGCGGCGCCCGGCGCGCGTTCGGATGGCTGCGTCTCTTCTGGGTCCAGGTAAGCCTCTCCCCGGGGGAGCTCCGCTCGCGTGGCCGTCGGGCGCTGCGTGTTTGTTGGCCTGTCCTTTCGGGGCCCGGGAGACCCCACATTTTCACAGAGAGCTTTCCTGGGCCGCCGCGTTCGGGTTTGTGGCTGACCTGTGGGAGGTCCTGACAGGTCTGGTTGAATGCAGGAGGATGATTTCAAGGGAAAGATGGGGGGGCCCCTCAATCTAAAGAAACAAGATGGCAGCTCTCGGGTCAGGGGAGGCCACAGCATACGTCCTTGCGGGGGGGACTTGGGGAAAGAATTTGAGGTAAGAAATTCGGACGTTTAAACCAGTGGCACATCAGAATCTCAGCAGGCCCACGTCAGACGGTTCACAGCTATAGGGCGTCTGCTCTGACGAAGGAGTCATCTCCCAGAACAAGGACAGGTCTACTGCCAACAAGAACTTCGGAAGTCAAAGTGTGGGCACGTGTGGAGCACGTAAGAGTGGACGGAGTGCTTGGTACCCAGATCTAAGGCTCCCAGGCTAGGATGCAGGCTTACAGAGCGAGTGGTCGGCAAACTCATCAGTCAACAGAGCCCACTAGCAACAGGACAACGATGGACATGTCTTTGGAGAGCCACATGTTTTAAACGTAAACTTCTTCGAACGCCACTTCTCCAACAGAGACTCGCCCAGGCCGTGGTCTTTTGTTGGACGAGCCACGCTCCAGGGGCCAAAGAGCCGCAGGGGGCCCGTGAGCCGCGGTTTGCCGACCCCCTGGGTTAGAGCAACACGACGTCACCCACGGACATCAGGCCAATGTCCGTGCAATGAGGCGCTGTAAAACACCCCCACATCCCTGGCCCAGCAGCCCAGCCCTCTTTGCTGAAGAGGCTCAGCTACAGAGCCGCGAGCCTCCCGTGGTAACGAAGCGAACACGCCACCTTCCAGAACCCCAGCTGATCCGGCGTCGAAGCTCCGTGGCCCCGGAAGCGTGGGTAGCTACACAAAAGGGCCAAACGTGACCAGGACAGCCTGGCACGACCGCGGCCACCGTGGAGAAAGGCCTGATTCGACAGGAGCGCTCATTTACCAAGTGCGCTGGAAGGCAGGGTTCCCCCGTTAAACAGCAAGGGGGGGGGGGCACCTGCTTCAGTGAGCGTGCAGAGGCCTCCAGAGGGAGGCTTCCCGACCCCAGAATAGCTTCCCCGAAAGATTCTGTGAAAAGGTGACCGAGAGAGGAAGGACTCCAGAGGAACCCAGAGACGCTGGGCCGGCGCGTGGGCTGCACTCGGCTTGCGGCAGGCGCCCACCCGAACTGGCCAGCACTTGTGGGGTGGGGAGGGTTGTCTGAGTCTGTCTTCCTTTTGGCTATTTTTAAAAATTGCGTGGGTTGGGGTGACATTGGCAAGGGGATCCCAGAGGTTTGAGGGGTGGGTTTCCGCGTTACCACATCTGTACGTTGCACCGTGGGTCCACCGCCCAGAGCCACATCATGTTCCGTCACCAGATATGAGGACCCCGCCGCCCCCACCCCTTCCCTCTGGCAACCCCACCCGGCTGTCAGGGTTCACCCGTTTCGGTCGTGTACCCCACACCCGCGTGACGGCATGTGGTCCTTAGCTTCTTCTGACTGACTGCTTTCACTCGGCCTCAGGTCTCACGGTCCGTCCGTGTTGTTGCACATGCGGCTGTTTCACCCTTTCCTGCGGCTGAGCAGTGCCCCGGCGTGTGCCCGCGCCACGTCTTCCTCATCTGTCCCCTGTCCAGGGCTCTTGGGTTGTCTCCGTGGCGTGGCCGCGCGCGTAATGCTGCAGTGAACACGGGGCGTGTCTGTCATCGCAAACACGTGCCTCGGAGGGTTGGGTGTACACCCAGGAGAGGGACTGCTGGGCGGTGTGGAGGCTCTCGTCTTAGTTCCCGAGGACTCGTCAGGCTGCCCGCACAGCGCCTGTGCCCCTGCAGGCCCCCCGCGGCGAAGGACGGTCCCTCCCCCCGCAGCCTGTCCAGCTCTCGCACTGCGCGTCCCGTGGGTTAGTAACGGCCGCTGTAGCCGGG
This sequence comes from Corynorhinus townsendii, assembly GCA_026230045.1. Taxonomy (NCBI): domain Eukaryota; kingdom Metazoa; phylum Chordata; class Mammalia; order Chiroptera; family Vespertilionidae; genus Corynorhinus; species Corynorhinus townsendii. The sequence continues at coordinate 1,392,493 of JAPDVU010000005.1, forward strand.
GGGCGGAGGGGCCTCACTGTGGCCCCGACGTGCACTTCCCTGGCGGACGGTTGTGGCGTGACCGCGGCCGGAGCTGAAAGCAGGCGCCATTGTTTTCCTTCTCCCACCGGAGACCAGCGCGGTGAGATTGCCCGGGAGCGCGGCCAGGGAGACGCCCTTCTGCCGTTCGCCCAGGAAGCCAGTGTGGCTCAGGGGAACGGAGGGGCCAGGAACCCGGCACCAAGTGCAAATCCAGGCGCTGCCCGCCGCCTGCAGCGTGGAGGCAGAGAGGCTGGATGCTCAGAGGAGGGGCAGCAGCAAGCACGGCTGTTTGTGAGCACCTGGCTCACCGGCCCACATGCCCTTCTGTAGCTAAGGAGTCCACACACCCCGCTGTGGCTCAGCAGCCCACACGCCCCGCGTGGCTAATGGGTCCACACGCCCTGCAGTGGCTAACGAGTCCACATGCCCTGCTGTGGCTAACGAGTCCACACGCCCCGCTGTGGCTAACGAGTCCACATGCCCTGCAGTGGCTAACGAGTCCACATGCCCTGCTGTGGCTAATGGGTCCACATGCCCTGCAGTGGCTAACGGGTCCACACGCCCTGCTGTGGCTAATGAGTCCACACGCCCCACTGTGGCTCAGTGGCCCACATGCCCTGCAGTGGCTAATGGGTCCACATGCCCTGCTGTGGCTAATGAGTCCACACGCCCCACTGTGGCTCAGTGGCCCACATGCCCTGCAGTGGCTAATGGGTCCACACGCCCCGTGTGGCTAATGGGTCCACATGCCCTGCAGTGGCTAATGGGTCCACACACCCCGTGTGGCTAACGCCCCACAGTGGCTCACCGGCCCACATGCCCCACAATGGTTCGCCGGCCCACACGCACTCAGTGAGGCTCGGCGCCCCGTGTCCCAGGGAGGACAGGACGCAAGGGTCACGGGGCGGCTCGGGTCTCCGCATCCCCAGGTGGGCAGTCACCAGCAGGGGTGTCCCGCCCCCAACTGTCTCCATCCAGGTCACGTGGCCTCACAGCGGCAGCCTCCTGAGCCACGTTCACGTCAGTCCTGGGTCTGAGCCGTGAGCAGCGCCTCCCGGGGAAAGGACGGTGAGCGTCCCCACTGCTCGGAGCCCGAGGCGTCTGTCACTCGGGACCCGGGCGCCGGGGCCGGTCTGAGCTCGAGAGGCTCACATGTTTCTCTCCAGCGCGCGTCTTGGGCATCAGAAACCAGAGTCTCCCCCCACCCCCCGCCCCCCGCTTTCCCCGTGCTCCGGGGCAGGAAAGGAGGTGGCATGGATGGGCTGGGATGTTACCCACGCCTGCCCAGGCCTCGCTCTGCCATCATGACCCCGGCTGATGGCGTGCCCTTCCCCTTGACCCGGGACGCCTCTGGTCGCGTATTTTTAGGGTGTGACTAACAGGACGGCAATTAGTCGCTTCTCCTGGCCTCAGCCTCGTTCGGTTCACGTTTCCGCTTCTGCACCCGTCTCCCAGGCAACGCCGCCAACAGAGGAAACGGCTTTTCTTTCCAAAAAGTTACAGTAAAAAAATTAAGATAAAAATTGAGGCGTAGATGCGGCTCGCCCTTTCAGATGCTTATGTAACCCAGAAGGAAAACAGTCCCCTCCTGCTTCCATCTCTTTCACACGCGGCCGCCGCCTCCCGGGACGCCGCTGGGTGAGGCTGACCCCCAGGCCCGAGGGCGGGGGCGTGCACCCCACAATCAGCCTTGGACTCAGGGGAGGGGAGGGGCACCTCTCCAGCGCAGCTTCTTATCTCGCTTGGTGGGAAGCCCTGAGCTGTCAGCGAAAGGATCATCTCACAAGTTCAAAGTAAACAAAACCACTCCTTCTCCTCAACCGTCCCTCAGAGGTTTCCTCCAGGAAATCCCAAGTTAGGAAAAACCCTGTATGTGGCTTTTCACATCCTGATCTTCGTGTGCTGGCGATGCTTTGGTTCTCACAGCTCCTGAACGCGTGCTGAGAGGTGCTTGGTTCAGCTCGCGAGAGCCCTGTCATAATGACCGAGGAAAGGAAGGGGTCCCAGCTAGTGTGGCTCCGGCCAGAGCGTCGGCCTGCAGACCAATGGGTCCTGGGTTCGATTCCCGTCAAGGGCGCGTACCTCCCCAGCCCCGGGCCCCGGTCAGGGCAAGAGCAGGAGGCGGCCCATCGACGTGTTTCTCTCTGTCTCTCCCCCTCCCCCGCACTCTCTGAAAATCAGTGGGAAAACATCCTCGGGTGAGGATTTAAACGCCAAATGAGGAAAAGACCCGTGAAGCGTGGCGAGGGCGGCCCAGGCTCTGGACGCATCGCTGGTGGGCGCGGCCGCAGGCCGGCTTGTGAGGCCGGGTTATGGCGTGGGGCGGCAGCCAGGGCGCTGGAGCCGTCCGCCTGGGCTTCTGCCATCTGTGCTCAGATGGCACCGTGTTCCCTCACCCCCGGGAGCCGTTCTCTGACCTCTGTGCGCGATTAGCCGCCTTCAGCTTGAGGCTCCAAACCAAAGCTGGCCAGAGGCAGTCAGGAAAACGGGCCGGGCCGTGGCTGCCCTTTTCCCACCGGGCCCTGCCCCGCGTTCTGGGCCGCGCACGTCTGTTTTCCAGGATAAAACGAACGCAGTGCAAAACCACACGCTCAGGGAGACATTTCATGTCAGAAACGGGGAACAGCCACCGCGACGAAGGCACCATTTCATCAACACCGGCTTCGCCGCCTCCCGGCCTGGCCCCCTCCACGCCCCGTCCGCAGCTCCCTCACCGCCCAGCCCCGAGAGGAGGCCTCTCATCCCGACACAAGTCCCCGTCTGCAGTCTGACCACATTTGACTCAGCCAGACGCCGGCAGGCGACCCTCCGGTGATACGCGGGCAGCCCCCTTGCAGACACACGCTCCGGCTTCCCGTTGTTCTGGCGTAAGTGACCCCAAGTCAGGACAGAGAGCCCCAACTGTATATTAAGGTTTGGCAGGTGACCCACGCTCAGAAGCATGTGGTTCGTCATGCTCCAGCCACGCGTGACTCCTGCCCTTTGTTTTAAATTCAATCCATCCCACATCACAAAGGTAATCTTTCTGTGCCTGTGGACCAGAGCTACAGGAGATTGATTTGCTCAATTCTGCTTCTGTACAATCTGCTTTCGCAAGATAGATCTACATTCCAATCCTATGTCCAGCAGGATGTGGCTGGGAGCGACCCTGCGGGCTGCGCCCAGCCTTTGGAATTTAGAGTTTAGAACAAAGGAAATCGCAAGGCTGATCAAACAGGCAACTTACGATAAAGCATCCTCCCTTGTTTCTGTAACTACATTCTCCCATGCTTTGTAACTTTTGTCATTGCTTGTTCAACTGAAAACCTTCCATTATTGTGAGTAATGTAACTGACTTTTTGACCCAAGTTCAACCAATCAGGTTCTGCCAACTCCCCCTGCGTGGGGGATAAAACTTGCTCGCTCCGAGTGTTCGGCGCTCGCGCTGCTCCCTGCTGTGTCAGTGGAGACGCGGGCCCGGGCTCGAGTTGGTAATAAAGGCTTCCTAAATTTCAGTTTGGCCGCCTGGAGGTCTTCATTCGCGGGTCGCCCCCACAACACCGTGGGGGCCGCGCCAGAGACGACCGCGCTTTACCGAGCGCCTGCGGTGTGGCAGGCTGGGCGAGGCGGTTCTGAACGTTCCTAATGAGCGGCGCGTGTTTCCTCTTGTTTTCCTCGTGCACACGCAGGAGAACGGAAACCGGAGCAGGTGAAACCGTTTGACAAAAATACAACGCCGCTGAACGGCAATCCCGGGATGGAGATAACAAACCTCGTTCCCAAATCCAGGGGTTTCTCCTACAACAGGGGGAGGGGCAGAGGGAGACAGTCCCTGGGGCAGACCCAGGGGACGTGGCCTGACTTCACGCTCCAAATCTTGTGCCATCAGTTCTTGGTCAACCACCCGAGGGCGGGCGCTCCGTTCATTATCCTCCGCTCGCAAGGTGACCCCTGGCGCTGGGGCTGACAGCACCCGTGTCTCGGGGAAAAAGAGTTTGCGCCGTTGGAACAGATGAACTCCCGGGACATTTTGGATCTCTCCTGCATTTGAAAAGGGTTACCTTTTCAAATGCAGGGCACGCCGAAATGAGGCCATCGGAGGCTGCTTTTTATTGTTCTAACATGTTGTTCTATTGCGGTACGAACAGCTCGTGGGGGCTGCAGCCCCGGGGCCACGCTTGGAGTGCCGGACACGGGTGCTGCTGACCGAGGTCCTCTTGCTAAACGGAGCCTGTGTGCTGGGGATAAAGGCGTTCTCCTCATCCCCGTCCCTCGCAACCGCCACGCCATCCTCTGATGCTATGAATGGGGCTGTGTTTGAGCTCATTTTCAAAGCTTCGCCCAAGTGGCCAGTAAAAGCGTTATTTTAGCAGGGGTCCTCACACTTGTTCAACAGGGGGCCAGTTCCCTGTCCCTCAGACCGTTGGAGGGCCGGACTCTAGTTTAAAAAAAAAAACTATGAACAAATTCCTGTGCGCACTGCGGGCCCGGGATGCGTCGGCTGCTGAGCAGGACAGGCAGCGGCACCCGGCAGGCCGGATAGATGTCCTCGGCGGGCCGCAGTTTGAGGACCCCTGTTTTAAAGCGATAGTAAAACGTTTTGGAATGCCGTGAAGAGTCGCTCGGTTGTTCGTGGCCTTCGTGTAATGTAGGCAAATCGCTCGTTTGCATGTGGTCGTCACTCAGTTGGTCACGGAGAGCCGCACTCTGGCTGAAGACGACTCCCCGGAGTTAGTCAGGGTGACTCTGCGCCTGCTGATGGGGGCGTCGCCCCAGCCCGCAGAGCACCCCTGCTCCTCTCGGAGAAAGCATGCAGACACCCGTCAGCCCACAGGACAAGACGGGAAGGCCGCTGCCTCTTGGCGTACTGCAGACACGCCGCAAAGTTAGTTGCAGGTCACGTGTGCAGGTGCGGGATGTACCGCGTGCTTGAACCGGTGAGCGACTTTACATGCGGACTTACTCTTGACAGAAGCTCAGGTGAAAGTAGCAGTTAAGCACATGTAATCATTTAATGGTCACCCCATGTTCTGTTACCTTATTCTTCAGCCCAGTGCTTTCTGGGTTTTTAGCGGAGCCCGTGGTAAGCTCCCTGAAATTCTAATGACAACTATTTGTGTACACCCATTGTTTTCTGAGAAATTCTTAGTTTTTATCAGTTTGTAAAAGGCATTGGTGACCCAGAAAAGGTTAAGGGTACTGCATTACCTGTCCCGATCGTCCGGTGTAAGTCAAACACAAGTCTAAAGCATTGGTGCGACTATTCCCAGAGTGAGTATGAGTGAAATAAGACTAAAGGGAGCATTTTTCATCTGCTGGAGTGGGATTACTGAGATGCTCAGTGTAGACACATCTGAGCTCAGAGCTGCACGGAGAGAGAGAGTCTCCCTGGGAGAGACCCGAACTGCCAGGCAGGGACGACGAGTCCGTGGAGGGCGGTGCTCTCCAGTGGCTGCGTCCGCCCTGAGGACAGACACCGCCTCACGGAGCCCACGGGTCTCCGTTCCCGGTGGCGCGCGCCTCCCCTTCCCTCCCATGGCGGCCGGTGTGGTGCTGACCTGTAACCTGGACTGTCTGGAAGGTAGTGGTGTGTGAAATTATTGGTGACAATGAATTAGGTCGAGGATGTCCTTTATTTGATACATTATGAAAACATGCAAATAAAATTATGTGTTTTTTTTTGGCATTGCGAGGTATTTGTGGTTGCCAGGTATGTTATCACATGACCAGTTAAATTTGAATTTCAGGTGAATGATGAATAATTTTCATGGTCCAAATATGGCGTGGGACGAATGCCAAAAAATTAACTGCTTATCTGAAAGTAACATTTAACTGTGGGTGTTACATTTGTACTTGCTAACACCAATAACCCTTCAGGCATATTACATGCTAAAAGTCATTTCAGAGGCAATCGAACATAACTTTATTTCCCTGTTTACGTCATTGCATTTTAAAATGAGCCGTATAAAGAAGAAGTGTTCCCGGGAGTTAATATTCCCTTTTCAAAACGTAAGAGTAAACGCTGTATAGCCGCCAAGGTTAATGCATACACGACGAGGAAAAAGTCACAGGAAAGGGAAAATAGATACGTACCACCATGTTAGGTGAGGGAAGGGTTCAAACGCTACCTATCTCCCCTCCGACCAGAGATGCCCTCTGAAAGCGAAATGCCTTTCAGGATGCGACTTGTGGGCTCACGACATGCTTGTGGGTAGAACGCACAACCGATGAGTGCAGTTGGGACAGAACGGAGTGGGTTTCTGACGATGGTGGTGTTTACATTAGTGGCCGCAGACCTGCCCTGATGTGTGTAGAGAAAGGCAGGAAAAATCCACTGGTGAGGAGAATGCTGAGGGGCCCCGGGCGACGGGGGGACGGGGCAGGGTACAGGGGAGAAAGCACATCTTTGTGGCGGAAAAAGGGAAGAGGAAAGTTAGGCGCGAGGAGCAGCGGGCCTTGAATCAGCCAGGTGGACCGAGAGTGTTCCCTTTGGAAAGAAAGGGGGTGCCAGTTCATAGGGCTCCTCGAGGTTGGGGAGCCAGCTGAGAACGGCAGGCGCCCGGGGGAGGGGGAGGGAGGTAGACTCATGCCGATGCCACACGGGTTGTGCCGGAGGGCAGCGCGGCCTGTGGTTGCAGGTCACGTGGGTGGAGACAGGGTGCGGGGAGGCGGTTCGTGTGAGCAGCGGGGTGAACGGGGTGTAGAGAGGCAGGCTAGTTGTTGGGAACGGCTTAGTAACCACAGGATGAGTGAGCGCACGGGGCCGCCCTGGCCAACGCGGGGTTGCCCCGTGCACGGCCAGTGACGCTGCTTGGCGAGCGATAGGGGAGGAGACGTTTGGCGTGCGTGGCTCACCCTCTTGCACCTTGTTTGGGCGAAAGAAGGTGTGAGGAAGTTCTTCCTCATTTACGTACTTACGTTTTTGTAGACGTAGACGAGGAACCTTATCTTGTAACCCACATGATCGACTTTGGCCGCTTTGTCGTAAACGTAGCTCTTGGGCTCATTCCTATTAAAACCTTTGTCTCAGTGCCCGGCCGGTGTGGCTCAGGGGTTGAGCAGCGGCCTGTGAACCAGGAGGTCAGGGTTCCATTCCCGGTCAGGGTACAGGCCCCGGTGGCAGCTCCATCCCCAGTGAGGGGCGGGCAGGAGGCAGCCGATCCATGATTCCCTCTCATCACGGATGTTTCTCTCTCTCTCTCCCTCCCCCTTCTTCTCAGAAACCAATAAACAGATATTTAATACAGCCAACAAAAAAGGCCACCTTTGTACAAGCACACCGTAAGGCATGTGCAAGAACGCGTTAGCATCATGATGTGCAAATAAAAGTACTGGAAGTGAGCAGAACGAGCACTAACACTTAATTTAAAAATTGTAAAGTTTTTTCGTAAAGCAGGCCACCCCCAAAACGGACGAGCTATGCGTGCGGACGCCATGGTGCGCCCCAGCCTGCCCCCCCCCCCCGCCCCGCCCTCTCCCCCCCTTGGGCACAGGGCGCGCATCCCCTCAGCGGAGGCCATGGCTGGGCCCAGAGGGTCCCCCGGGTTAGGGGAGGGTGAGAGAGCCGGGCCTGTGAGCAGGGACTCTGCGCCCCGAGTCCCTCGCCATGCGGCCCAGCTTTGTCCCATTTGCCAGGTAAGGAGCCTGGGCTGCAGCGCTCTCCTGGGCGCCGCGGCTCGGGGTTCTGAGATGGGCCTCTTCTGCTTCCCGGGTGGGACTCCAGTGGGTGCCGGCGCCAACCTATCGAAGGGTGTCCCCAGGAGTAGGACCTTGTCAGCGCTAATCAATAATTAACTGGGTAAATGGTAGAGTGCTTTGAGCCCGGCCGGCGAGGCTCAGGGGTTGAGCATGGACCTGTGGACCCATGAACCAGGAGGTCAGGGTTTGATTCCCGGTCAGAGCACAGTGGCGGCTGGATCCCCAGGAGGGGGCGTGCAGGAGGCAGCCGATCCGTGATTCTCTCTCATCATGGATGTTTCTCTCCCTCTGAGAAGTTGTGAAATCAATTTAAAAAAAAATATTAAAAAAAAGAGTACTTGGAGAGGGAATCAGCATGAGCTATGCCTCCGTCTTTGAACTTGTCCTCCCTCTGCCTTGAATTCCTCCCCCAGTTCTTCACGTGGCAGCTCTGCGTCACTTTTATTGCAGATCAATGTCACTTCCTCTCTGTGGTCCTTGTGGCCGCCTGTCCCCGGAAAGTAGTGGAAAGTCCTCCATAGCGGTCCAGTTTATCGCCCGAGGAAAACTCCTCCAGGAGATTCATTTCGGGAAAAGTTATGGGGTGACCCTGTCAATTATAAACACGTTATCCTGACCTAATGAGTGTAACTATGCCCTGGGCGGAAGGGAATGTCACATGTCATGGGTTGAATGGATGAGAGAGTGCTCTTTGGGGATGAAGCAATGGCTGCAGATGTAGCGCTTACTGCTTGTAATGGGGGCTGATTTGAGGGACTTAAATACCGAAGGCAGTTGGTTGATTATTAAATACTGTAAAAATGTGAAAAATAATTGGCTCAATTATTTTTGGTTGACTGTAGCACTCCAGGACAATATTAATACATCAGCTCACACTCTATTAAAGTAATAATTTACCCTATAAAAGTGGGGCAGTCACTGCAATAGAGTTGGAGCCTCCGGGCTGTGACCTTCCCTGTTTTTGACGATTCTGGCAGTTTTGAGGAGTGCTGGCCAGAAATTCTGTAGAATCGTCTCTTGACTTGGATTTGTCGGATGTCTTTCTCATAGTGAGACCGTGGCTGCGGGTGCGTGGGGGAATGGCCACTACGCGGAGATGCCAGTTCAAGTGGCAGCGTTTGCGACCTGCTCGTCCGGACGGGGCGTCACTCGAATGCTCTGACACGACGCTGGACAGGTTGTCGGTAGAAATTTCTTCTTTTCTTTGTTTTGTCATTTTCTTCTGGTCAGAAAATGTTCATGTGTAATTTTTATTTTTTAATTTAATGTCTGCCTCCCAACAAAAACAGAAGGCCAGACCCATGGAGGCAGCGATGTGGCCCCCGTGTCCATTGCTCGGTTTCTAGTCTTAAGGAGCGCAGGGCGTCTAGCAGGAGCGTGGCGTGCGGAGGGTATGTGCTGAGTGTGTGGGGGGGTAGCTGAATCCCATCTCGACTCCGGGGGAACGCGGCGGCTGGTACACTGAGTAACGTATGAAGGCAGGGCCTCTAAATGTGGTGGAGTGTCAAGAGTAAGTCCCCCCTTCCAGCTGTGCGCTACTATAAACCAGCCAGAGGCCCGGTGCACGGATTCCTGCGCTGGGGGCGGGGTGGGGGGGTCCCTCAGCCTGGCCTGCGCCCTCTCGCAATCCGGGACCCCTGGGGGAGGTCGGACGGTCATTTTTGGCCTGATCCCCGCGGGGCTGAAAGCGGCGCTCGGACATCCCCTGTGGGATGTAGTAGCGCGTGAAGAGGCAGCCGGCCGAGGAGGAGCCCGTGCCCGGCTGAGCTGGTCACTGTGCCGCTCCTGCTCCTCTAGGCCCCGCTGAGCCTGCCACCGCCGCTCGGGCGCGTAGGGGGAGTGTCTGCGGGAGAGGCTCGTGCCAGTGGTCAGCCTGGCATCTGGTGCCTGCCTGTCAGCTGAGCCGCACAGCCGCACCCACTGTGGGAGCGCACTGACCGCCAGGGGGCAGCTCCTGCGTTAAGCGTCTGCCCCGTGGTGGTCAGTGCGCATCATAGCTATCAGCCGGTCGTCCAGTTGTCCGGTCGTTCAGTCGCTAAGTCCAGTGGTCGGCAAACTGCGGCTCGCGAGCCACAGGTGGCCCTTTGGCCCCTGGAGTGTGGCTCTTCCACAAAAGACCATGGCCTGGGCAAGTGTATGTTGAAGAAGTGGCGTTAGAAGAAGTTTACGTTTAAAAAATGTGGCTCTCCAAAGAACTGTCAGTCGTTGTCCTGTTGCTCTTGGGCTCTGTGGACTGATGAGTTTGCCGACCACTGCCCCAGGCTTTTATATATATATAGATAGATAGACGTTGCAATTAGCCATCTACCGGCGCCCTGACTTACGAGGGGGTCTTAGCTGGGAGGATCCTCTAAATCGGGTCAAGCAGATCTGCATTCACTGAGAGCCAGTCCTGGCGACCACTGTCTGTCCTCTGGGAGGCGCAGCAGGTCCGTAGCTAATGACAACAGTGAAAGCAGAGGGAACGCGACACTAGAAATTAGCTGCTAAGATGCTACACGTTTGAAAAGCAAAAATGAGATGGTGAGCCGGGATCAGTAGCTGAGCGTCGACCCACGAGCCAGGAGGTCACGGTGCGATTCCCGGTCAGGGCACAGGCCTGGGTTGTGGGCTCCATCCCCAGTAGGAGACGTGCAGGAGGCAGCCGATCAATGATTCTCTCATCACTGATGGTTCTCTCTCTCTCCCTCTCCCTTCCTCTCTGAAATAAATACAGATATATATTTTTTAAAAATGAGAAGGTGGTCCTAACCGGTTTGGCTCAGTGGATAGAGCGTCGGCCTGCGGACTGAAAGGTCCCGGGTTCGATTCAGGTCACGGGCATGTACCTTGGTTGCGGGCACATTCCCAATAGTAGGTGTGCAGGAGGCAGCTGATCGATGTTTCTCTCTCATCGATGTTTCTAGCTCTCTATCCCTCTCCCTTCCTCTCTGTAAAATATCAATAAAATACATTTTTTAAAAAATGAGAAGGTGAAAATTAGGAATAGCAGGGGGATGCTACTCCTTACAACTGGAGAAGCAGCAGGAAAATGTGTCACCTGTAGCCTGTGATTACTGGCTGCCGGACCCCCGGAGCTGAGTGCCTGTGGGGTCCCAGGGTCCCCACTGGTCTGCTGTGCTCCAGCTTCCAGGGAAGCCACTCCGAGGCTCTGTGTGAGCTGGAGAGATGGCCTCTTCTCTCGTCTCACCTTTCCAGTCCCTGTCTGTGCCTCCAGAGAGAGGCTGACAGGGGTCATGTCTGCAAAGGACGTCCAGGCAATGCACTGACAGCTGCCCAGGCCAGCAGGAGAGAGAGGGCTAGGCCGAGGGACCCCAAAGCGGCGTGACGGAACTCCGGCTGAGGTTTTATGCCGTCACACGGTCAGTCCGCAGTCATCGAGGAGCTGGCATGAGGAGGCACACACAGTGTGAGTGAGGTGTGGCGCTAAGGGTCCGGGAGACCCAGCACGCACACGGTGGACGCCCGGGCTCCTGGGGGAGTGACTGTGGCGAGGCAGACGCATTTCCGTCTACAGAGACGCAAGGCGGTGGAAACCGATGCTCCGCGAGGAGCGTCAGCAAAGCGGTGCGTCAGGACCGGGAGCCAGTTCCTCACTCTCCTTGGGAGGCCGCTGGTTAGAAGGGCTGAATGGCGTCGTCACGTCCTCGGCGCGGTCCAGATTCCGGTTCTGCTGTTTCCTTTCGATGGGCCCGTAGGCAAGATGGCCACCAACTCCGTTCGTCCCGTCCCTCCTCCGTGAAGTGAGAACGGTGATGGAAATCGCAGCACCGGCGCCAGCAGATTGTGAGCGTCGGGTGGAGCCACTGTGCAAAGCTGGAGGAGAACAGGGCAGTCCCGGGGACCGCAGGGCCTGTCACTGTCGAGGAGGTTCGGGTACATGCTGTGAGCACGAGAACGGAAAAGAACGTGGAGTTTCCCAGGGACGTGTGAGCTTCTAAGCTGCTTGGCTAAGCACAAGCATTCGACATTCCCAGGCAGGTCTCTCCGTCTAGTGGGAAATCCCGTTTCACAAATCAACAGTCCAAAGTTGGCATCGAATAGAAAATTTATTTTTAGATTAGTTACATATTTTTTTAAATAGGCTGTTACTGATTTCAGAGGGAGAAAAGGAGAGGGAGAGAGAGAGGAGAGAGAGACGCACCTGTGATGAGAGAGAATCTTCGATCGGCTGCCTCCTGCACGCCCCACACGGGGGATGGAGCCCGCAGCCCGGGCGCGTGCCCTGACCGGGAATGGAACCGTGACCTCCTGGGTCAGAGGTCGACGCTCAGCCCCGGAGCCCCACCTGCCGGGCTGTGGCAGCACTGTGTAATGTTCCAGTTGACATTTGCTTTTTCGTCAGCTGAGAGGTCAGTTATGAGAGATAAGGCCTTTCTTCAGGGCTCTCCCCCCCACCCCCCGCCCCACGCTGCTGCTGCTGCATTTCAGAGGTTTCCCACGGCCTTGGTGGGCTCGGGAGCTCTGGGGATGAGACGCGGCTTCCTGCAGGGACGGGAAGTGTTGCTAAGTCGGGGTGTCTATACTTACCCTGGCATTTGGCTTCAGAAAGACAGGAGACAGGAAAGGATTCTCCGCTTCACGGAGAAAACGCTGAGTCCCAGGGGGAGAGCAAGAGTGGAAGCAGAATAGTTAGGCCGTCGTCATGGTTCCTCGACATGCCTGGGCAATTTTTTTAAACAGCAGCATTTCTAATTTTATTTATTTTTTAAATATATTTTTATTGATCTCAGAGAGGAAGGGAGAGAGAGAGAGAGAGGAAACCTCCATGATGAGAGAGAATCACGGACCGGCTGCCTCCTGCACGCCCCAATGGGGGATCGAGCCCGCAACCCGGGCACGTGCCCTGACCGGGAATCGAACCGGGACCTCCTGGTTCCTAGGCCAATGCTCAATCACGGAGCCACGCTGGCTGGGCAGAAATGTCTGATTTTATTGTAAATGCTATTGTTAATAATAATGCTCTTACTCAATTGTCACACAAAAACATGAGCGTGAACAGTCCGTATGGCTTTCTATGAATCCGGTGAGGCGCCTTCGGTCACCTGACACTCCTGGTCTCAGCCATGTCTGGGAAAGGCCAGGAGAGGCCAGGCAAGAGCGCAAATCGACGGGACAGCAAAGCCTAACGTCTCCCTACCCGAATGCCTCTCCGTTTGCCCTGAAGACACACAGAAACACGCGTGGCTGCAGGAAGGACCTCTACGCGGATCTGCAGACCCACGGCCAGTCTCTGTCTGCCTTGTCGGCACATGTCAACGCCACAGCTTCCCCACTGCCCGCAGGAAGCCACTCGGGGTAATCTGAGGGTTTCCAAGAAATTACTAGTAACAGCAGCAACAGAAACAGTGGGAAAGGACAGGCCTTTCCTCAGGGAGGCTGACTGAAACAGAGGTGACGTTTGAGCTGGAAAGTCACCTCGCGTATTTTATTTTTATGGTCACACGCAGGAACTTCAGTTTCACCGTAATCACTCAGCGTTAAGTGCTGAAAGGAGATCATTGTGTGTTTAAACGGATGTTTGCTGACTTACACTCTCAGTCCAGAGTTTATCCTCGGTGGTAGGCAAAGCGGAATCAGGTCTACATAAGGCGAAGGCCAGGTTTTCTTGTACAAAACGGACAGTAATTATAATAAAACAGAAGTCATTTTAAGGAAACCAAATGCATAGCAATGTATGAGTGCAAAATAAAATTTCTTATTGGAAGGACTGCTTGTGGTCAGAAACTTATCTCTTAACTTCTCTTACATTACGTGATCACACAGAAATGGTAAAATACAACTTAATTCGTAAAAGCATTAAGACAGAGGAATGATTCTTACTTAACCGAGAGCCCATGGACATGCCTCAGCCATTGGTGCCCATGAATCTATCGGTAGATGGGTGACCTGATGAATGGGAAACATCACGAAAACCTCACAGAATGTCACGTACGAGATGCGTTTCCCTTACAAACCACCGTGGTGTCTCTCAGCGCCTTCCTGCGCTCGAGTTCTTCTTTGCATGACGTGACTGCCTTTCGTTCCGCCCGTGGCCCTGTCTGCCGGGCACGACGCGTTCTGCCAAGAACCAAATTACACTCATCACGATCCCCGGACGCCCCCCACACCCTCACTCCGGGGCGAGGCGTCCTCAGCCTCTGTGTGGAACCTGGTCTCATCACGTGGACCACACTGGATTGAGGGATTGAGGGATGGATGTGCTCATCTCCAGTCCCCCCGACCACCCCCCGCCCCCACCGGCTTCCAGTGCAGGAGAGGAACACTCTGCTTTTCCCCGGAAGCCCGAGTGCTGGTGTGTCCTTGGCGAACATGCCCGCGCAGCGCTGGTGAGCAGGTGAGTGGGCGCAGAAAGCAGCGCCTCGCTGCTGGCTCTGGCGTCTGAAGACCCTGTGGCCGGGCAGAGACGGCGGGGATGTGCTTGCATAGAAAACACGTCTGAGAGGATGCGCACTCAGCAAACTCCACCCGGGCTCGGGAGAGTCCTCGGCCAGGCTCCGGGGTGCACGGGCTTGCCGCCCCTCTTCCAGCCACCCGTGGAACTGTGACGCTTGATTCCGCGGGAGAGGCGGCTTCGGCCCACTGGCCCAGTGACAGCCCGAGCCCGTACTTCAGCTCAAAAGCCACGTTTAGCCTGGCCGGGGTGGCTCAGTGGTTAAGCCTTGGCCAGGAGGTCACGGGTTCGACTCCCGGTCAGGGCACGTGCCCGGGTTGCGGGCTCGATCCCCAGTGGGGGGCGTGCAGGAGGCAGCCGGTCTGTGACTCTCTCTCATCACGGATGTTTCTCTCTCTCTCTCCCTCTCCCTTCCTCTCTGAAGTCAGTACAAACATATACACAGAGAGAGAGGAGCAAGAGGAGCCCGCTCAGGGACCATCAAGGTCGTCAAGTGTCTCCCCAGCTGGTGTGAGCGCGAAGCCCTTGGGAAAGAGCTGCTAGGGGAAGGCTCCGGGCTGAGATCGTCCCGGGTGGCGGGGCTTGGGATCCAACCACCAATGTTCTGTAAGAAGAGCGAGGAAAGCGCCAAAGACACAGGGAAAGGCCTGTGAACACGGAAGCAGAGACTGGAGCTGTGCAGCCCCACGCCGAGGAGCACCCGCAATCCCGAGCGGGAAGGAGTCTTTCTGGAAGCTTCCCAGGAAGCCTGTGGTGGCAGGCCTTTGGTTTTGCACTTTTTGGTCTCCAGAGCTGCGGGGGAGTGTGCTTCCGCTGTTCTGAGTCACCGGTTTATGTCGGGGCCACGGGAAGCCACGGGAAGCCACGGGAAGCCACGGGAACTAGCTTCCATCGCTGTTGTAACCAATTGCCCCAAACTCAGCGGCGGGAAGGACACACGCGTCTGCACGGACCGCTCTGGCGTCGGAAGGCTGAAGAGGTTCTCACTCGCTAGAACCGAGGCCTCAGCCGGCTGCGTCCCTCCGGTTTCTAGGGGGATCCTTCCCCGTGGCCTCCAGTGTCCAGCCTTGCCCACAACGCCGTGGCCGGGGGCCCCGTCTGTCTCGAAAGCCAACAATGGCCGGTTGAGTCCTTCTCACTGAGCAAGGGAAGGCGACCCAGTTCAGAGTTAGCAGAGGACGCGACAACGGAAATGTCAGAAAGCAGCTCAATCTACAAAAAGAAGCAAGTGAGCCTGGGACTGGGGGCCCTGGCTGGACTCCCCACCTCTGCTCCCCACTCTGAACCCCCCCCCCCCCACCCACTCCCAGCTGCTGAAGTCCTGTCCTGCCGCTGAACAGCTGCCACCTGTGGTTCAAGTCCCCTTTGTCCCACGAATGCATCCCACGAAAGCCGGCCCTGAAAAATACCAGAATCTTGTAAAACGGCTTGAAAATGAACCCAAGGAAACTTACTTGCATACGACTTGTGTGACTTCTCTCCGTCTTCAGTTCATACTTTCCCTGTTTCAAGTAATCATTTCAATGTGTTTTATTCAAATACGGGTACCGGCCATGCTTTGGAGATTTGATTTAATTTGGTTCCTCATGAATTTCTTCTGTTTAAAGAAATAGAAACGCCACCCATTCTGGATTTAATCGTCACAGCTTGCATTGTTATTCCGCTAAGGATAGGGCTAATTAGTGAACATTTTATCTGTGTTTTTGTGTGTGTTGTTTTTTGTTTTGGCCTTTTGAGACATGAAACAAAAGCTAAAGAATGCACAGTAAAGTTTAATTTGAAACTTTAAACTACAGAAAGCATGCAGGACAGTGATTGGTGTGAGCAGGGATCATGAACTCCCCTTGTGAGAAAAACCCAAAGCACGTGCGGTCATAGGCACGTCCCTGAAAACGCAGTCCTCAGCCGTGTTACCTTTTTACAGAAGAAACATGAGCAAGGAGGCGGTGGGCACAGGGGAGGTTGTCTTCCCAACACATTCACACACGTGAGATACTTTGTCATGTATTGTCTTACGGAACTCTCAAAGCAGCTCTGTAACGTGCAGAGGATACCACCCTAATTTTATCAAAAAGGAAGTTGGCCAAAAGATATCTTAGATCTCAGGGTCGTGTTTTTGTGTGTGTGAATCCTCACCTGAGGGTATTTTCCCATTGGTTCTCAGAGAGAGAGAGAGAGAGAGAGAGAGAGAGGGAGGAAGGGAGGAGACATAGCAATGTGAGCCTGGAATGTGCCCTGGACCGGAATCGAACCTGGGACCCTTCAGTCCACGGGCTGATGCTCTAGCCACGGAGCCAAACCAGCTAGGGCCAGGGACATGTCTTTTGACTCTTTGCCTTCTGTGGTCTTCTATGCCACTAGAGGCCTGGTGCATCAATTAGTGCATGGGTGGGGTCCCTTGCCCTGGCTGGCAATCAGGGCTGATTGGGGCCGTCTCGCCCAGTCCTGATTGGGGCTGATGGGGACCAGCAGGCTGGGAGGAGGGACCAGGGGAGGTTGGCTGTGGGAACGCACTCCTGCATTGAGCGTCTGCACCCTGGTGGTCAGGGTGCGTCATAGCTATTGGCCGGTTGTCTGGTTGTAGCAGTCGCTTAGGCGTTTATAGGTAGACTAGAGGCCCGGTGCATGAAATTCATGCACGGGGTGTGTGTCCCTCAGCCCAGCCTGCACCCTCTCCAATCGGGACCCCTCTCACAATCCAGGACTGCTGGCTGCCAACTGCTCGCCTACCTGCCTTCCTAATTGCCCCTAACCACTTCTGCCTGCCAGCCTGATCACCCCCTAACCACTCCTATGCCAGCCTGATTGCCCCTAACTGCCCTCCCCTGCAGGCCTGGTCTCCCCCAACTGTTCTCCACTGCAGGCCTGGTTACCCCTCAACTGCCCTTCCCTGCAGGCCTGGTTGCCTCCAACTTCCCTCCTCTGCCAGCCTGGTCACCCCTAACTGCCCTCCCCTGCAGGCTTGATCACCCACAACTGCCCTCCCTTGCAGAACTGGTCCCTCCCAATTGCCCTCCCCTGCTGGCCATGTGTCCACATGGAGGCAGGATCTTTGACCACATGGGGGCAGCCATCTTGTGTGTTGGAGTGATGGTCAATTTGCATATTACTCTTTTATTAGATAGGATAGAGGCCTGGTGCATGGGTGGGGGCCAGCTGGTTTGCCCTGAAGGGAGTCCTGGATCAGGGTGGGGGTTCCCTTGGGACATGGGGTGGCCTGGGTGTGGGGCCTGTGGTGGTTTGCAGGCTGGCCACGCCCCACGGCGACCCAAGCAGAGGCCCTGGTATCTGGGATTTATTTATCTTCTATAATGGAAACTTTGTAGCCTTAAGTGGAGGCCAAGGCAGGCCAGGGTGTGTGGAAAGCTTGGCTTCCTCCATTGCTGGGGAAACCCAAACCTCCTGCTCTCTCTGTGGCTGCAGTCATCTTGGTTGGGTTAATTTGCATACTGGCTCCTGATTGGCTGGTGGGTGTGGCTTGTGGGTGTAGTGGAGGTGCAGTCAATTTGCATACTACTGTTTTATCAGATAGGACTAGAGGCCCGATGCAGGAAGATTCCTGCAAGAATAGGGCTCCCTGCAGCTTGAGTGAAGCCGAGAAGGGAGCAAAGCCCGACGAGGTGGGCTTCCTTCCCGCTGCCGCCACCCTGCGCTTCCCCTCCCCCCGCCGCAGCCCCGTTTCCCGCTTCCCCTCCCTCTTCCTCGCACACTGTCTTCAGTCTTCGCTCCAAGCTTGTGTATGCAAATGAACCCCCATCTTTGTTGGGTTCATTTGCATACTCGCTCTGATGGGCTGGTGGTCGTCGCAGAGTGATGGTTAATTTGCACGTTTCTCTTTTATTATTGTAGATTATGTAGATAATGCTTAAAACTTTAAACCACACCTAAGTATGTAAGGCAGCCATTGAATTCAGATACTGGCTTTGTAGGTTTGAGACCTGAAACATGTTTGAAAGAGGATGTATGGAATCAAGGCAGGAAAAACGTCTGCTAACATTGTAGCCCTGGATTCTCCAGGGCAGGAAGACATCAGATCCTTGAACTCTAACTGGGTTTGCTGCGTTCAAAGGCTCTCCGACACCCGAGAGTCTGAGGAAACGGGTGGCTGAACTCAGAGGGAAATGATTCTCTGTGTTGAGCTGAGAAGCCTCTGAAAACCACCTGACTTGACAAGAAGTGTCCCTTGGCACCCCGCTCATGGACCAGGTGCTGCAAAAAGATGCCTGTGATGAGACCAGGAGGGGAGTCGGTGGAAAAGATGCAGTCCGTGCAGGGGGTCAGCTGCTCCAAGGCCTCAGCGGCGGAGACAGGAAGTGCGTGCCTGGTCTTTGCGGCCTGCCATTGTGCCAAGGCGACTGGACCTCCTCATCTCTCTACCTGGCTCTCCTGCCTCCGGAGGGCTTCACAGACACGCACGCAGGGAGGACATGGATGTGGCTCTGAGGATAACTGAAACACGCTCCAGAGCCGCTACAGAAACGCGATTGCAGGAGACCTGTGACAGCATCCCCGACTCACACAGAGCTGAGGGTTTTACCCGGTGAGCGGATTCGTGGGAGAAGCTTTAATGTGCCCTAAAGCGCTTATGCGATACACAGTTTACTAAGTCGTTTACAGATCGTGTTCTATGCATTGATTCTCTTTTGTTTTTTATGTCCTCACCAAGGATATGTGTTTTTATTGTTTTTTAAAGGGAGAGAGAGAGAAGTAGAGGAGAAGGAGGAGGAAGAGAGGAGGAGGAAAGAGAGAGAGAGAGAGAGAGAGAGAGAGAGAAGTAGAGGAGGAGGAAGAGGAAGAGGAGGAGGAGGAGGAAAGAGAGAGAGAGAAGTAGAGGAGGAGGAGGAGGAAGAGGAGGAGGAGGAAAGAGAGAGAGAGAGAGAGAGGGAAGTAGAAGAGGTGGAGGAGGAAAGAGAGAGAGAGAAGTAGAGGAGGAGGAGGAGGGAGAGGAAGAGGAGGAAAAAGAGAGAGAGAGAGAGAGAAGGAGGAGGAAAGAGAGAGAGAGAGAGAGAGAACTACAGGAGGAGGAGGAGGAGGAAGAGGAGGAGGAGGAAAAAGAGAGAGAGAGAAGGAGGAGGAAAGAGAGAGAGAGAGAGAAGTAGAGGAGGAGGAGGAGGAAGAGGAGGAGGAGGAAAGAGAGAGAGAGAGAGAGGGAAGTAGAAGAGGAGGAGGAAAGAGACAGAGAGAGAGAGAAGTAGAGGAGGAGGAGGAGGAGGAAACGGGGTGGGGGACACACATTGCTATGAGAGCAAAACGTAGGTCGGTTGCCTCCTGTGCACACCCGGACCGGGCAGTGGACCCACAACCTAGGAACGTGCCCTGACGGGGCATCGAACCCACCGCACTTGGCGGCACGGATGGCGCTCCCACCAATGGCGCCACACCCAGCCGGGGCCATAGTGACACGCTTCCTGTTACGGAATTTCCAGCCCGTGCGAGTACAGGCTCCGAGACATGAGAACTCCGGTCCAGTACCTTGGAGAAAGCATTACACGGAAACAGTGTGAGTCTGCCTTCACAAACAGAGTTTTTAAAACTGAAAGTTTTCATTAACAGAAATTGATGATGGGTGGTGGCCACTAAAGGTGTTCTTTATCATTTCAGATATAGCCACAGGTACTTTCTTTCTGTGGAAGCTCGGGGGATGCTCGATACTCTTCTGATTACTCCGTTTCCTTTCAAGTTGAATGATTCACGTATCCCTCGTGTAGGTCAGGTTACCGATCCTCCCACTTTGAGAACGCTAGTGATTTCTTCATCCTATTTGTTTCCAGCTCTTTCGAAAGCCATTTCTTCATCATTGTCTTCTTCCTCTTAGCCTTGCCTTTTCCTTCTTCTTTTAAACTATGTTGTTATTGATTTCAGGGAGAGGAAGGGAGGGATAGGAACATCCATGAGGAGAGAGAATCCTGGATCGGCTGCCTCCCGCACGCCCCACCCTGGGGACCGAGCACGCCACCCGGGCCGGTACCTGACAGCGGATGGAACCGTGAGCCCCTGGTTCATGGGCTGATGCTCACCCGCCGAGCCACACCGGCCGGCCACCCTGACTCGCTCTTTTTCTCCACAAAGTCACTTGCTGTTTGAAGTTCAGATCCGTTTCTACGATGGAGCAGCCACGGATGACTCAAAGCTAATGCAATTCCACAGTCCTTGTGTGCTCATTATGTAACTCGTTCCCTGGTTATAGCCAAACCAGCACCATTGCGTTCTTCTTGCACAATGCGATGACGCTTTCTGGTACACGTACCTCGTACGTCTCCTCTTTCCCATGAGATCAGAAGTAGTCACAAGTCTGGGGTTAATTTAAGCGCACGCCGCACGCAGACAGATCTCGTGTGCTTTCGTCACGGACACTTCCTTCGTCCAGCAAGGGGTCGTTAGCCTCCGGTGCTCCAGATCCGTGTCGGAGACACAGGAGGACGGTGCTTTTGTAGCAAATGCCTTTAGGAGGGAGCATCACACCCAGGCTGTTTTCCAAGCGCATGAGACGTGGAGAAGGGTTTTCCTGAGACGCAGCGCAGCTTGCAAGCCAAGTGACTCACCCTTCCCCCGGGGGTGTGGCAAGGAGCTGGGAGGGGAGCTGGGGGAGCAGCTCAGTGACCTGAGGCCGGTGGCGCAGACCGCCCTGGGAAGACACTGCTCGCGGACACCTGGACGCTCCGGCTCAGCGCCTCCGGCCCAGCTCCAGGCGGAGGAGCGACACCGTCAGCCACTGCGCAGGCCGGTCCGGGGCCACGGAGGCCGGGGCTGGGACAGGCGCTGTCTGTTTACGTCTGGAAGGTCTAAGCATTGTCTCTCTCCTCGCCTGGCACAGGCATGATGTCGGTCCCTCGTGCGTGTACCTGGGAACTGGTCAGGAGACGGGGACGTGGGGCTCTCCCAGGAGGGACAGTTCTCCTGGGAAAGGAAGCATCGCCCGGGAGGGGAAGAGCAGGGACACGCTGACCATGCATCTCGCCCCGCGCCCGGAGCAGGGGGCCCCACACGGACACCGCCGTGGGGTTTGTATTCCACATCAGAAGCCCCTGCTCCCTGACTCTCCAAGCACATAAGCAGCCGTGTCATTGGTGTGCACTTCGCTGTGTAGCAGCGTCAACACCGGGGTCACTGGGAAACATTCGATCCGAGGTGAGAGAGATGAGGACAGAGGGCCGGCCATTCTGTAGGTCCACGGGCCTGGTCTGGGCGGCGTGCCATGCCCTCCCGGCCACAGCGCTGCACCCACCGCAGGGCGGGCACCGGGCAGAGCCACCAGGGCGGGGTAGGGGAGACTCCTTCGAGAATAAGCCCTGTGCTTTCCGGGGACGATGGTGGGTGAAATTCTGGGCCAGGAACAACGAAGAGGCCGAGAAGAGAGACGTAGGAGAGCAGGTTGCTGAGGGCAGAGGAGCGAATGGTATTTCCGCGCAGACGGGGGATAAGGCGACGATGGATGGGGCTCATGCCCGGGTTGCGGGCTCCATCCCCAGGAGGGGGCGCGCCGGAGGCAGCTGATCCGTGATGCCCTCTCATCATGGATGTTTCTCTCTCTCCCTCTCCCTGTCCCTCTTCCTCGCCCTTGCTCTCTCTCTGAAAGAAACCCTGCAGCTCAGCCCGGGCAGAGAGCCTGAGCAGAGCCTGGAGAGCAGGTGCGTGTCCTTGAGGCAACAGGCCCCGCCCTGCGTCCAGGCACGGGCACCGCTGACCGTCTCCTCCGGGGGCGCCGGGTGGGGCACCGCAAGGAAAGCTGGGTTCTCCGGGGTTCACTGAAGACAAGGGTGGGCCCGGCCTGGCGTGGCTCAGGGGCTGAGCATCGACCTGGGAGCCAGGAGGTCACTGTTCAATCCCCAGTCAGGGCACAGGCCCGGGTTGCGGGCTCCTCCCCAGGGAGGGGCGGGCAGGAGGCAGCCGATCCGTGATTCCCTCTCGTCATGGATGTTTCTCTCTCTCTCTGCCCCGCTCCCTCCCTCTCGGAGACCAGCGACAATGCATTCAATGAGGCCGAGGGTGTGGGCTGCACCTTCTTCTCAGCACCGCGCTAACCGACGGGCCCTGGAGCTCCCAGGCTGTGCTTTGGAAGGAGAGGCAGAGGCAGAGGCAGAGGCAGAGGCAGAGGCAGAGGCAGAGGCCCTGGGAAGCGTGTGTGCGGGCCAGGCCGGCTCGGAGCCAAGGCGTCTACGGTGTGTTCTGGGAGGCATCGCTGCCAAGCTCAGGAGCCCCGCAGAGGCCGGGCCGCTTCCTCCCGCCAGGAGCCAGTTTTCCGCGGGCTGTTCTGCGGCCCGGCCTTCTTTCCGGTGGCGCCTTCGGGTGCTTTCCCCCTGAACCTTCTTATCTCTCCTCCCATTTGTCTCCTTGTGACAGGGCAGGGCTGGCGCCCCTTCCTCCCGTGGCCGCGTTCTTCTTCCACGAGAGCATTCCTGTTTTGTTGGCTGGGGAGGGGGGCTGCGTGTGTGTGTGTGTGTGTGTGTGTGTGTGTGTGTGTGTGCAGGGGGGCGGGGGACAAAGAAAGAGGGAGACCGTGTTTCTAGAGAGAGGGGGTGTGGGCGCCAGGGGGCGGGGCGCGCTCAGTAGACCCTTCTCTGTGTGCCACTCTCTTTCCTGCAGATCCGGTGATGGCATTTCGGGCACCATTGGCTAGAGTTTAATAGACGTGGCTTTTTGCCAAGGTTTGGGCGCGCAATTTAAGTTACTGGTTAAAGTTATGCCGGCGCGTTCGAACCCGTGTGGCCCAGGACTGTTTTAGGCCATGCACTGCTGACCGCTTAGTCAGGGCGCGGCCCCTTTCCCTTAGATGGTCACGTAAAAACATGACAACAGCCGGCACCACAATAGCCATCTGCTGCGAAGGAATCAATACTATACCTATTTTTTTTTTTTTTTGCCCGGCCGGTGTGGCTCAGTGGTTGAGCGTTGATTTAGGAGCTAGGAGGCCAGGGTTCGATTTCCGGTCAGGGCACAGGCCTGGGTGGTGGGCTCAATCCCCAGTGTGGGGCCTACAGGAGGCAGCCCATCGATGTGTCTCTCTCATCAACGGATGTTTCTCTCTCCCTCTCCCTCTCCCTTCCTCGCTCTCCAAAGTAACCAATAAAAACATCTTTAAAACATGAAATAAAAATCATACCTTCGTTGTTGTCCGCTCAGCAAGAGTGTCATCTATCTTTTGGCGTGCCGCGTGATGCTAGTGGTTTATGTGTGCCACGAGGTGACACAGCTGAAAAGCGCTTTTATTCTACAGCTTTAAAAAGTTCCGGGGGTGGGGGGTGGCCACAACTCTCCAGGAAAGCTTGAAAGACTCTGAGACCTTCCTTTCCATGCCAGACGGGCGCGCTCGGGGTGTGAAACACAGTTTTCGTTCAGTCTTTCCCGAGACTCAAATCCAGCCTGGTGAGAATTCTACCTAGAAACTGGCCCGGTTGGCATTGGCATCTTGGGGAAAAATCAACGAAAACGGAAACCCTGTCCATTTTCAAGCTGCACTTGAAAACGCTGAGGACATCCTCAGTTCCTCTCGAGCCCAGGGCCTGCGTGCCGGACCGCCAAGGGTGACTGTTTGCAGAGGGCCAGGGCCACGTCCTGCCGCTCAGATCCTCACGGGCTGGCAGGCCTGTCCTCCGGAGGAGCGGGGCGGCAGCGAGGCCTGTCTCTGCGTCCGCGTCCACCTCCCTTCATTGTCCCACAGGACGCATCCCGGGGGCGGCTCGGAGGCAGAGGCCACAGGTGCGCGCTCTGATGCAGGTGCGTTTGCAAGGCCGGTCTCCGCGCCCCCTTCCCCCCCCCCCCCATCCCAGCAGGCAGGGTGGCAAGAGCCAGGAGAGCAGCTGCTGTTCCTCTACAAGGAGCATCCAGCCCCTGAACGTGCGCGGGCGGGCGGTGGGAGGTGGTCGGTCACGCAGAGATGGCGACAAGGGGCTGCGGACCCCGTTCTCCGAGTTCCTGCTGGAGCGCAGCCCGCGCCCAGGCCACTGACCTTGACCCAGGAAGGGGCCGGGGAGACCTGTACCAGGATCGCTCCCCAGAGTCCAGCGGGTAACACGCCTTCGTGATCCTGGAGAGGAAAGGTAGCCTGTGACACTTCTTCACAGGGCAATGTACGACGCGGGCAACGTAACGCTTGGCGTCTACGCTGAGCGGTGAGATGGAGACGGGGCGGTTTCTGGAGAAAGGACTCTTCAGGAGCTCCTTCCCGCGCGCCAGGGCTGCTCCTTGCCCTGCCCCCCCTCCCCCCCAGCGCTCAGCCCAGGGCCTCCCTTTTCTTTCTTCAGAAAAACACCGCGTTGTCACCTGCACGTGCACCGTTAGGAGCACGCATCCCGGGAGTGTTCCCTTCCAGAGACAGCGGTCACGATGGTCCGAGGGAGGCGTGCCTTTTGCTCGTAGACTCTCAAGGCCTCCCCGTGAACAGCGTCCATCCCAGGAAACACATCTTTCCTGCGTGGAGTGTGCCTGGCCTCACGTGGACCCGGTCAGTGCCGTGATCATATTGAGTCCCATGTTCTGAGCTGTGAAACGGAGCCCTTTTTCACAAGACTCAGTTTCCCCATCACGGGTTCCCGGTTAAGTAGGGGTGTTGGGTAATGAACCCTAAAATATCCCTTTCTCTCCTTGAGAACTGTGGGAGTGGGGGGGGCGGGGGGGGAAGGGGCAAGAGCAGACATCCACTTTCGCAGGGAGTCATCGGCAGAACTTAAAATCACAACACGTTCGTCACGCTTCCTAATATTTTATGAGCAATTTTTACTGTCCTTTCCACATGCCTATAGGAGAAATAGTTATGTATTAATTCTGTACCCCCAAATAAAAGCTATAAATGCCACATACAATTAATACTGGGCATAATAAATTGCATTTCTATCAAGACTAAGGCATGACAGTTATGTATGAAATTTACCCAAAGATCAAGAACAGTTTTCCAACCTCAAAAAGAAAAAAATGTGTGAAAGGTAGCCTGTTTAATTAGGAGGCGTTTGAATTTATACTTTAGCCTGTTTAATTAGGAGGCGTTTGAATTTATACTTTGAAACCAAGTGAATAATGATGGCTAGCATTCAAAGTGATGTGAGACCGGACGTGCCGCATAAGAGTTTACAGCCTGGGAGACTAGCTGGGCCTCTCCTTCAAGTCTTAGACAAGTACTCCTGAGTTCTCCAAGAGAACTCCATTTAAAAATATATATATTTTTATTGACTTCAGAGAGGAAGGGAGGGGGAGAGAGAGAGAGAAACATCCATGATGAGAGAGAGTCATTGATCGGCTGCCTCCTGCACGCCCCCCACTGGGATCAAACCCGCAACCCAGGCCTGTGCCCTGACCGGGAAATCAAACCATGACCTCCTGGTTCACAGGTCAATGCTTGACCCTTGGGCCACACTGGCTGGGCACAAACGCAATTCTTCATGTCCTCAGTTGGATGAAGAGGCATCCCTGTGTAGTTTTATTATCACCATGGAAACTGGATCGGAGGTTAGAATTAGAGGGTCAACTATTTTTCTTTGTCACATGGAGTCAAATGAATATCGAACAGCAGGTTCCCATCCCCCGTCTGATACTGCCTTAGATACATGACCACGACACGTCACTTTTTTGTTGTTTTTGTTGTCAATCCCCACCCGAGGGTACGTTCCCATGGAGGTGTAGAGAGAGTGGGAGGGAGGGGGAGAGGCAGAGAGAGGAACATCACCTGAGAGAGACACATCGATTGGTTGCCTCCTGACGAGGGCCAGGGGTCGAGCCTGCAACCAAGGTACGAGCCCTTGACCAGAATTGAACCCGGAGCCCCTCAGTCCGCAGGCCACCCCTTTATTCGTTGAGCCAGACCGGCGAGGGCAGCACACGTCACTTTTTCCCTTTCCGTTCCCGTTTGTCACCTGCAAACGGGCGCTCACCCTGCCTGCACTGCCGTGAAACGAAGTCTGGGTTGTGAGAGCCTCTTGTGTTTAATAATAAAATGCAGAAATAAATGGATTCTTCTTCCCCAAACGTCCGAGTTATTATAAATGCACCGGTTGCTTGAGATGATAAATCAGCTTCTTGTCAACCAGTAACGAAATCATGTTGCTTATGCACGATGCGTGGAGAGAGAAATGTTGGCCGAGCCGTTTCAAAGCGTAGAAAATGGGAAAATCGCCGGCGTTGAGAGTCATGCAGCGCTGTTTGTTTATAGGAGGGGCCGCGCCACTCTCTTTATGAACTTCGCTGCTGGTCCAGCAAGGGGTGCTGGGATTTGTTTAATGCGAAGACGATGTGAAAACCCTGCCTCGGGATGCCTTTTCCCTTCAGCTTTCCTGTGGCTGAAACAGGGTCCACGCAGAATTTGTGATAATGAGTCCATGCTTTGCTTCTTAAAAACTCATCCAATCCGCAGAGATGATCCAGACCTTTCTCTCCCAACATGTCCTTGAACAAGGACAGAATAAACGTGACGGCAACCCGTGAGATTTGGTTTCTATTTCTTGGGCGTATAAGTGAGAACTCTTTTCATCAAGCACAGAATCCCCTGTTGGAAGGAGCTGCCTCGTATTTCCTTAAACACGCCCCGTGTCTGTTTTCTTCTCTTCATCTCTCCTTAAGAGTTATCTTCTGATGTTGATTTATCTTCTGAAGACCATCTTCCACCCAACTGTCTTCGGAATTCATTGGGCCAGTGTCCTTCTTACCGGCGTCTTCGAGTTCTCACTGTCCAGCTGGAAGAGTTCTGTGAGGGCTCCCGTCCCCTGTGAACGTTCCAGTGCACGCTTACTCCTAACGAAGCCTCTTACTAGTCTGCAGTCACTCGTTTCTACTTCCTCGCAACTCACACACGCCTTCTCATTGGCTTTGACCATCCCTGCCCTATTGGAACCTGTTCCTGCACGTTAACCTGCATGGCCTTCAGCTCCCATCCTCTGACTTATTATTTAAATATATATATATATATATATATTTCTACCGATTTCATAGAGGAAGAAGAGGGAGAGAGACAGAAACATCCATGATGAGAGAGAATCATGGATTGGCTGCCTCCTGCATGCCCCACGCTGGGGATCAAGCCCACAACCCGGGCATGTGGCCTCCTGGTTCATCGGTCGATGCTCAACCACTGAGCCACGCCAGCTGGGCCTTCCACTGAATTCTTAGCAGCAGCCATCGCTATGACCTGTCGATGCAAGTGTGTGGTGTGATGGTAGCTGGTGACTAGATTCCTGACATGCATGGATCCTGCTTTGCCAGTTACCTCTCTCTTGATGGCACTTAAAGAAGTTTATTGCTTGAGTAGAGTTGGCATACAATCTTATACTGATTATATTAGGTTCAGGCACACAATATCGTGATTTGATATTTTTATATCTTATAATATGATCATCCCAATAGTTCTAATCGTTGCCACAAGGTAAAGTTATCACAATATTATTGACTACATTCTGCTGCCCCTTTGCACCTATCTCCCCATCTCTCCCTTCTGGTAACCATACTTTCTGTCTGTTTCTACAAATCTGTTTTTGTTTTATTATATATATATATTTTTAAGATTCTACTTTTTTAGAAACCATACGGTATTTGTTTTCTCTGCCTAACTTATTTCACTTAGCACAATATCCTCTAAATCTATCCCTGTTGTAGCATCTGGCAAGATTTCATTCTTTTTATGGCAGAGTAACAGTCCATTGTGGGACTATAACGCATCTTCTTTATCTACTCATCTATCAGTGGGTACCTCGGTTGCATGTTTTAACTATCATAAGTAATTCTGCAATGAACTTGGGTGCATATATCTTTTCAGATTAGTGTTTTTATTTTCTTTGGATAAATACCAAAGAAAATAAAAGATCAGTTGCATTGCATATATTTTTTGAGGGAATCTCCATAATGTTACTTCCTAGGGACGGCACCCACAGTGCACAAGGGTTTCATTTTTTTCCACGTTGTTTGTTGGCTTTTTGATAATAGCCATTCTGACTGGTATCTCACTGCGGTTTTTATTTGCATTTTCCCAGTAATTAGTGATGAGCCCCCTTGAGCCAGGGAAACAAAAGCAAAAAGAAACAAATGAGACTTCACCCGAATAAACAGCTTCTGACAGCAGGAAGGAACTTCAAGCAAAACAAAAAGGCGCCCTAGTGCAGGGGAGAATATGTTCGCCGGCGATAAGTTCCAGAGGGTTTGCTAGTCAACGTAGATAAGGAACACACAACTCCGGGACAAAGGATACACAACCCAATTTACAAAACGGCACAGGGTAGGACGTTAAGTTCCAGAGGGTTTGCTAGTCAACGTAGATAAGGAACACACAACTCCGGGACAAAGAATACACAACCCAATTTACAAAACGGCACAGGGTAGAAGAAACCCCTTTCTCCAAGGAAGACATCCGTGTGGCCAACAGAGAGGTGAAAAGATGCTCACCGTCACGAATCCTCAGGAAGACAAATTGGTGTTATCTTCTCCCTAGAATAATAGTGAGTGGGAGGCAGATTATTACTTTATTTGTAGTTAAACTAGTGCCAACGAGCCCCACCTCTAAGCACGGGTAGGAACAGATCATTATACATTCCAGCCCCAAAGCCTACAATCCCCTCTTCTTACCACTCCAAACTCAGTAGGAAAAGTGAAAAAAAAAAAAAAATCCCCCAGATCACAAAGAGAGATTAAAGTTCTCAAGATAGGACTTTTTTTTTGGCTACATTTCCAAAGTCACCATGGCCTCTTGTCCTCCGCGCCACGCTGTCTCACGTTGTGCCCCTCAGGACGGGTTCCCTGCGCAGGTGTGGCCGGTCGGCACTCCCTCTGCAGCGTTGGCGACGTGGGCCACATCCGCGGGGACGGGTGTGGCCCTTCGGCACGGCCACGTTTGCTCCACTCTGTCCCTTTCCTTACGCCTGCCCCATTTCCAAGATTTCCAGAGTCGCCACGTTCACAAAATAGGCCCACGCTCCATAAGTTGAGGATGCACCCATGGTCATTCAGCAACATGCGAACTCCCCTCCAGCTCCATGACACCAGTGAGAGCCAGTGTGCTCAGAGCCCATGCCATGCAGGCCCCCTCTTGCTTTAGTCAGCTGCAGACCGCAGCGAAGGGTCAGCGGTATTTGGGAAGAGTAATGGACGCAAGATCCAGAGAACATGAATTCTTGGATTTTGCCTCTTACCTACTAGTCAGTCCATGCCACTTGTCCAAAAGCCATGATTGGTGGATTTGAACGGCTTTGGGTGACGTCTCCCGGATTGCAGAAGTCATAGGCTCTCTCGGCGTCATAGTGAACTCCGTAGGGATTTCCCAAACCTAGGGACTCGGTGGAAAGTCCAATGAGGAGGAGCATGCCCTCCTGCCAAAGTCTTTTTCCTTTGCATTTTAATTGCCTGGGTCCTGATTAATTTTCATTATATCCAACCCTTTCCACCATCTTTTATTTTCCTTTCCTTCAGTTGTGAGGCCTCATTTTCAGAGAAAAGTACCGTTCCTCCAATCACCTATACATATATAAAAGCCTAAGCAACCATTACGACCAGTTGACCAAACGACCGGTCGCGATGACGTGCACTGACCACCAGGGGGCAGATGCTCAACGCAGGAGCTTCCCCCTGGGGGTCAGTGTGCTCCCACAGCCAACCTCCCACAGTTGGCCAACCTCCTGCGGTCCCTTCCCCCGGCTGCCCTGATCGGCAAGATTGGGACTGGGTGAAATGGCCCTGGATCGGCCCCGATAGCCGCCGGCCAGGCTGAGGGACCCCACCTGCGCACGAATTCGTGCACTGGGCCTCTAGGGTATAAACACAGGAGAAAAAGGAAACAAGGAAGAAACCATCCAAAGCAAATCAGTGTTGGTTTCTAATCTTGTGTCTTGTACCAATGCGTGTCACTATAAAGAGAGCAGGGAGTCGTCTACCACTGACTTTGTAACTTGCTTTATGCACTTCAATCGACCACGTACAATATGTGAAAAACACACCCATCTATTGGAACAGGTTTCTACGTAGGCATCCTGGCACCATTTCGGAGCATCCAATCTTTGGTTCCTCCTGGATTTAGGACATCTAAGTCTCATACTCCTCTCTCCTGTTCTGACCTTTGAGAAAATCTCAAACGATTGTTCTGAGAAGAGATGCACAGCGTGGAAACGAGCAGACACACAAAACAAAAAGCCCTGAGGCCTGGGTGGGAAGGGCGGCTGCATCAATATGTTGACTACTCAGAATTCAGGCGTTTCTTAAGGAAACAGCCAAGGCCTATTCGTCATGCCTGTTAGCGACGCACTTCTGTGGAGCAGTACCGAGCGGATTCCCCAGCATGAGCGTCATTACAGAGGTCTTCTACAGGCTCACAGATCATTGCATACGTTGCCAAAGCTTCTATGGAAATATTAAAAAGTGGAATTTTTTTTTAGCTGAACTGACCTGTGTATTCTTATTTTTCTGTGTTTGAAATTGCTTTCAACATACGCACCGCTTCACCCACACAGAAAAGGAAAAGAAACAATGAAATAAACCAATGAGGTAACCGGTGGGTAAGAGCATGGCCCCGGGAGACCAAGTGCGTGGGTTCAGGCCCAGGTCAGCCTTTGTGCACGGGGCAGTTTGAGACACTGACTGAGCCTCCCTACCCCAGCGTTTATGCTGTGAGATTGAACAAATGTGGTAGTTTTCTTATAGGTTGTCAGGAGAATAGATCTAAAGGACTCAATGGCATTCGTGAGACTTTAATAAATAGTTGTTTATTACACATAATATTCAGTTTTGTCAGATCTTCATATTTGGCCATACTTGTTTTATAGATTTATAGATCGCTGTGTCATTTTTTAAGAATTAAATATGGTATGTATTTCAAGGTTCCTCATTTTTTCTTTCCTCCACCCCCACCCCCCCAGAGGTGATAAATTTGGCTTTTACCATCCCCGTGGTTATTATAATTTGTATCTATATACGTAAGAAGCTTAGTGACTGTCCGACTGGCCAACCAGCCAGTAGGTATGATGCGCAATGACCACCAGGGGGCAGACGCTCAACGTAGGAACTGCCGAGCTGCGGTGACTTGGCAGCGGTGGTTCTTGGGTGACGCACCCCGGAACAAGAGAGGAGGGAGCCCGATTCTGGGGTGCGTCACCTGAGAACCGCCCTCTCACGATCCAGGACCCCTTGGGGGATGTCGGAGAGCTGGGTTTCAGCCCGATCCCTGCAGGCCAGGCCGAGGGACCCCACCTGCTGCAGACACCCTTTGAGCCCGGCGTCGCCCCAGGTGCAGCCGGCTGGGGAGGGACCGCTGGAGGTTGGCTCCAGGGCGTGTCCGGCCCGTCTCACCCAGTCCCACCCGCCAGCTGCCTTCTAATGAATTTCCTTTCCATGTGCCTGAATCCGTGCACCGGGCGCTCATATATTTATACAACAGCAACCACTCCACATATTGTTTTATGCACTAAGTTAAAAATTTCACACTTCATGGCAATTTTAACAAGTTAGGGGCTAATATCTCAAAATGGGTGTTGTTTAAATCGCCTTTCAAAAAGAACAACTGTGCAATTATGCCTTCTAGTGAACAAAAGTCCAGCCGTTGATAATGTAACATACCGAATAAAAGATCAGACAAGTAAAAAAGCCTTGCATTCCTGTTCAGAGACTATGTCACATCATTCATCTGTTAACATATGTCCCGCGCATCTGTTTGTAACCTTGGTTCTCAACAAGATGCAAGATGGACTTGGGCTCAGAGGTGCACCCGAGAAGCTGAGGAGGAAGTGAATATGGCTACCTCTAAAAAATGATGCGTGAAATCCTATATAATAAAAGGCTAATATGCAAATCGACCGAACGGCGGAATAACCGGTTGCTATGATGTGCACTGACCACCAGGGGGCAGACGGCTCAATGTAAGAGCTGCCTCCTGGTGGTCAGTGCGCCGGAAGCTGGGCTCATGCCTGGCGAGCATAGCGGCAGCAGCAGTGGCAGGAGCCTCCCTTGCTTCCGTGGCAGCGCTAAGGATGTCCGTGGCAGGGCGCGGGCCTAAGCTGTCAGTCAGACATCCCCTAAGGGCTCCCAGACTGGGAGAGGGTGCAGGCCGGGCTGAGAGGGTGTCCCCCCCCCCACGGAGTGCACAGATTTTGTGCACCGGGCCTCTAGTGCTATAATAATCTTCCGGGATGACCGAGAGGGGGCCAAGAGGGAGTCCCGGGAGAAGAAGAGGGAGCGGGAGAGGAGACACAGCTCCCGTGAGACCACGCAGAGACATCGGAGCAAAAGGACCCGCTGTTCCTAGTGCCGCTCAGGAATGCAGGCGAGGGGCCCCCTGGGATTGGGGACGCGGGGCCTGAATGGCCACCGGGGTGACTCGATGGAGCCCCAGGGCTTCCGCGTTCTTCTCTGAGAATGTGCCCTGTGTCCGTTCATCAGAGGCGGTGCGATGGCCTTTCATCAGCAGCACAGAGCATCGTCTTTTCCAGCCCGGCTCCCGTGGCGTCCGTTATAAACGGCCTCTTCGATCGGACACACGTGGTTTCGTGTTTCCGCTCGCAAGGCGTGGTGGGTTATGTAGCTCGCCCTGCATGTCCTGGACCCCACGTGGCTGCAGTCATGTGAGCTGGCCGAAAACAGTCGCCTCAGGAGGTCTCATGAACCCGACAGTGAATGCTCACAGCCAACAAAGGCAGTAATTTTCTCCGTGAGTCCTTCATATTAAACAATCGCTCCGAGTCCTTTTACAGTTAAACGGTGATTGTGTTTCCTTCCATGCACACCTTCCCCTCCCCACCCCTCCTTTGCTTCTTTCTCTCGTTGTTTTTTTTCTGAAAACTGTTTTGGACAAAGACCTATGTTAGGAAATGCAAGTGGCTAAAAAAACAGTAAGCTAGAGGAATTGTGTATTTTAATCTAGAGGGGTCAGGCAAGCACGAAAAGAATGATAGCTACAGCTTCAAGATGCTAAGCGTTTTACCTCGGCATAGACAAACCAGTGTGAGAACCCTGGGAAGAGATGGAGCATGCGCAGGAATGGCTGAAACGTTAAGAAAGAAGTAACCTTTAAATGGTGCAGGAAACAATGGGTAGAAATTCAAGCCATGGGGACGGCAGAGGAATGGGAACTTGCATGGTCACCTCAGGGGGAGAGGCCTCCGCTGAGGGGGAGGAAGAGCCGTCGGAGAGGGGAATAAAGGCAGGTCGTGGGGAAGCCTGAGCACCGGAGGCTGAGTGTTAGGGGGCGATGGGAACACGCACATGGAGAACTGGAGGAGCTGTCACGCGAACAGACAGGCTACAGGGAAATCTGATTTGAAAACGTTTGAAATTTTCCTTGTGTTTTTCAAATTTAGAAAATTGCACAGACGTGTGTGGCTAAGGGATGTTGTCACGGTGTCTGAGTCTCCTGCTCGTTATTTTGTCATTAGTTTCTAGTTTTACTGAATTGTGGTCACATATGCAATTCTGGTCTCTCGTCTTGGTTTGCATTCTCCATTGTCTCTTTGAAGATTCAATGTGCATTTTAAATGAGTCTCAATTATTCTTCCTCTACTTTATTTTATTTTAATTTTATTTTTATTTATTATTTTATTTTATTTTATTTATTTTATTTTATTTTATTATTTTATTTTATTATTTTATTTTATTTTATTATTTTATTTTATTTTATTTTATTTTATTTTATTTTATTTTATTTTATTTTACCTAATCCTCACCCAAGGGTATGTTTCCATTGATTTTTATAGCGAGTGGAAGGGAGGGGGAGAGACAGAAGCAGCGGTGTGAGAGACACGTGGATTGGTTGCCTCCCACATGTGCCTCCACCAGGACTGGGGACCGAGCCTGCAGTGGAGGTACCTGCCCTTTGAGCGGACTAGAACCCAGGACCCTTCAGTCCATGGGCGGACGCTCTAACCATTGAGCGACCGGCTACAGCCTTGCTAGTTTTTTTTTTTAAAAGGATGGTGGGAATGGATTCTGAAGTCTTGCATAGCATTTGTCTTGGGAAAAGATGCTTTGTCATGCCTAGAATCCGAGTGAGACCAGGCATGGGTACCAGATGGGTCTCTCGGGAACTCTTCGGAGGTATAGCATGGCCTTGACAGTCGAGTATCACTTACTCATCACTGAGCCATCTCTAGTTGCGCCGCCTCCTTCCTATCTGGCGCACCGACGTGCTGTGTAACTTAGCGCATTATATTAAATGTCGGTTGAAATGTCTCCCGCTTCTTCCCTCCCTCTCCCCTGCCAAGTTTGAACTGCTCGATGAGGGACGGGGACAGGGTGGTACAGGAGGCTCTCAAGCACGTTCTGTTCCGCGAAGGTGCTATTAGCACCCTCACCCGTGGAGGTGACACTTTCCAGCACTGTCACAGAGCGTGCCGCTTTGCAATCGAGTCGTAGGTCACGCTCTACACGTGGCTGAGGTGACTGTTGCTGCCCGACGGAACCTGCTTCTTTTCCTTGGCCATGGCGGCAGGGTTCTCCGAACTGGGGCCCTGTCCTTTTTAAAAAATTTTATTTTCCGATTACAGGTGACACTCAATATGACTTTCTATCAGTGTCCGGTGTACAGCACAGTGGTTGACACTTATGTGCTTTGTAAAGTGGTCTCTCCGATAAGACGAGTACCGAGCTGGTACCGTACCGAGTTATTGCAACGTTGTTGGCTGTAGTCCCTATGCTGCACGTCACGTCTCTGTGACCACCAGTGTGTGCTTCTTAATCCCTCTGCCCTGTCTCCTGGGCCCCAGACTGCCTCCCATCTGGCAACCATCAGTTTGTCCTCACAGAAGCCTGTTTCTGTTTCGTTTGTTTATTTTGCTCGTTAGATTCCACATAAAAGTGACATCATACGGTATCTGTCTTTCTCTTAGCATAAAGCCCCCTAGTCCATCCACGCGGTCCCTGATGGTGAGATTTCACTCTTTTTATTCCATTGTATACATGTGCCACACCTTTCTTATTGGTGTTGTTAATGCTCACCTGGAATTTTTAGGGAGAGCAGAAGAGGGAGGGAAAGACCGAGAGAAACGTCCATGTAAGAGAAACACGTCGATGGGTTGCCTCCTGCACATGCCCCAATCAGGGCCTGGGTTGGGGAGGAGCCTGCAACTGAGGTACATGCCCTTGACCGGAATCAAACCCGGGACCCTTTGGTCCGTAGGCCGACGCTCTATCCACTGAGCCACACTGGCCAGGGCCGATGTACCATATCTTTATCTGATCGTCTACAATTTCTGCTCGTCTACTGATTCTGCTCGTCTACTGATTCTGCTCGTCTACTGATTCTGCTCGTCTACTGATTCTGGTCGTCTACTGATTCTGGTCGTCTACTGATTCTGGTCGTCTACTGATTCTGATGGTCTACTGATTCTGCTCGTCTACTGATTCTGATTGTCTACTGATTCTGGTCGTCTACTGACAGGGGCCTTGTTCTTAAAGAAAGTAGGGGCGGAGGGGCCCGTCTGCCCACAGGCCCGTCGGAAAGCTGCCCGAGCAGAGACTGTCCCTCTGCGTAAGGGCCCGATCAGAAGGCCACTCTGACACACATTTGTGAGCACTTCCTCACCACCCTTCCCTCCCCTCCCTCATCTGCCTCCTACTCTCCCTCTTCACTTTTTGGAGGCCCCACAGGCGGGAGAGAAAGTTTCTTGTACCATGTTACATTGTGATCAACTCCTTTCACCCGTGAAAATATTTTTCCTTGGCCTCCATAACATGTAAATGTTTACTTATTACCCGAGTCACACTCCGTGCTTCCTAGTTATGGTTCCATTTGCTTACATGTTTCTACCTTCCATGTAATCAGTGCCTATGGCGCCCAGCACAGCAGCACATCCAAATATCATGGTACACAGATCAACATCCATGTGGCTCAGTTAGGAGGTTTCATCCCTGAGGACGGGCTTGACCCAGTCCATCATTCGTGTTAACTGATCCAACAGCAAGTTCATGCCTCACCATCACGGTTGAAAGCTTGTCTGAAAGATTCTTTTACCACTTCCGTCCCAAGACAAGCTCCGTAGGCCACCGTCTAATGTGGCACATGTAGTTAAGGGCAACCACAGCACCGTGTGGCTTCCCCGTCACTCTAAGGGGCTCTGTTTTGCTTTCAGCTGTTGTCATACAAAGTTCTGAGATTACTGGAAAGTACTCATGGTAGTAGCTAGCACAGTTTATTTCTAATGTTTTTACTTTAACCAACCTGTAATTATTTTAGTAATTATCTGGACAATGCCAGGTAATTAAGATTTTCAATTGACAACCAAAATCTGCATGTTGTTTCAAAAAATAAATTTTCAGTTTTAATGACAATACATTTATAGGTGTAAGCATGAAGTGTTCAAACACATCTCTACAATTTAGTTGGCAAATTAAGGAATATATATATATATATATATATATATGTATATGTATACGTATATATTCTGTAAATATTTATAATTTCCACTTCCAGTATCTAAACATTGAAAAAAGTATTTCCAACTAGAAGTAAAATATTTTATACTTGATTCCTAATTTTTCTATAGAGCATCATATGGTAAAATCAAGTTTTCTTATTTCAGAAATATATATTTAGCATGGAAAGATACATTTAAGTGAAAGTTAAAAATGGACCTGTGAGCCCAGCCGGTGTGCTCAGTGGTTGAGCATCAACCGGTGAACCAGGAGGTCACAGTTCAATTCTCAGTGTGTGGGCTCAGTCCCCAGTGGTGGGCGTGCAGGAGACAGCTGATCAACAATGCTCTCTCGTCACTGTTGGTTTTCTCTCTGTCGGCCTCTCCCTTCCTCTCCGAAATCAATAAAGACATATTTTTAAAACATCGGCCTGAGGGAAGAAAAGTGTTCTTAAGTTTTTTTCACTCACGCCGTTCATAGGAGTTTTTATTTTTTTCTGTTAGTAGGAACAAAATGCGTAAATATTACACATGATGTTGACATTAGCAACAGAAACCCATTCACTGCAATGTGTATTCTTTTAAGCGTTGACTTAGCCAGACTTCTTTGTAGTTTTTTTTTTTTTTTTAAAGCAACAAACCCTTTAGCATGTGTGTCTGGACAAGAGCTGCATTCAGAGGAGCCCTCTGCGTGTGTGGCTCGCGTGGCGCAGACGCAGGAGCCGCGGCCTGGCGCACCGGCTGCCGGCGGGGCTGGGCCACAGATGCCCTCTCCCTCGGGTGCAAAGCACGGCTCCCGCAGATCCGGGAGGAAGTTTGGTGGCGCTCAGAGGAGACACGGCCACCCCTAGGCACCCTCCTCACGCTTTATGTGGCAATGAGGCCTTGACTTACGAAATACAACCCCAAGGAGAGAGCGCTGCTGAGGAATTGGGGGAAGCGGGTCAGCGTGAACCCTGTGCGCGCACCTGGCCGCACAGCCTCCGGGGGGAATGGACTACAGAGACTAGGGAGGCCTCACCAGCCGTGGCAGGCTTTTGGAGAAAGGTGCGCACACACACGTGCGCGTACACACACACACACACTCACACACACACACACACACACACACACTTCCTCTCACAGTGGAAACACTGTCCTTGTGTGGGTACCCAGTTTTGTCCTATTGTTTTTGAAAGCCAGGATGTGAGTCATGCTAAAAATAGGGTTCTCCATCTAAAACGTCTGAGTAAAAATAGTGTGTTGTGGTAGAATTCAGGAAAGTCTAAAGACCGTGCGTGTGTGTGTGTGTGTGTGTGTGTGCGCGCGCGCGCGTGTGCACTCAGCAGCCTCATAACGTTGCCGAAGAGTCGCCCGGCAGGAGGCGGAGAAGCCACTCAATGGCTTGAGATATTAAGGACGCAAAGAATCCCTTGGTGCTCAGACATCACGGTTATCGGCATTCAAGGTCTTTTCTGTCGACGACTGGACCTAGTTGGCTTTATTCCACGTCAGACCTTTCAATACTGGTGATGATAACCTAGTCAGGTGTTAAACCCATTTCGTGTTTCTTCCTCTTTTGACGTACAGGAAATTTTGCACGCGTTAAGTGAACCGACATTCCGCTGGGGAACATGTCTACACGTAAGACTTCACACGGTTATTGTGTGTTACACACTGCTGTGAGGGTCCTTGACTCTCAGCACTTGTTAAATATAGGAGGAAGGACTTTATGGCAAAAAAAAAAAAAAAAAAAGAGCGGAGAAACTACAGGAGAAATTGCTTATGTTTGTGAGTTCTTATTTTCTTGTGTCGCTTTACTTTCCTGTGTTTTGTTTTATTTCTTTTTAAGTTGGTTTGTGAGCACTGACAGTGTCACAGATGTCCTCTATTTCCTCCCTTCCCCCTCCACGCAGCCCGCCACCCCCCGCCGGGCCTTCCCCACCCTATTGTCTCTGTCCCCGGGCTGTGCATCCGTGCAGACAAGTTCTTTGTTAGAGGAGATCGCACTTACTTATCCGCGGTCGCAGCAGAAGGTGTTGGCCCTTTCTCTGCGGAGTCCGTCCGTCCGTCCGTCCCGTTCGCCGGAGGTCGCATCTGTTCGACACCCTGTCCCCGTGCTTGGAGATTTCACAAACCCCCTCACCACACAGCAGGAATTACCGTTTTGCTGAGAAAGGCTGCTCGGCAAAGCTGAGGAAAACGTCGGCGTCATCGCGTCCCGAGAGCGTGGGCGGTGAGGCACACCTTCTTCTTAATAACCGGCGCTCCAGTCTCGCCGTTATTTCCAACGAAGTCCAAGGTGACCGGACCCTCAGTCCTCTTCAGAGTCCGCTGAGGTGATTTGAAGAGGATGCTTACTGATCTGAGCAGCCGCGCGAGCTGTGTTCACAGCGACAGTGCCATCCGAGGGCGGACGGAGTGTCTGAGACGAGCCTGCTTAACATCGAACTGCGTCCAGGATTCTTCGGATCGCACCAGGTCCTGCTCTTTCCACCGTCTGTCTCCGACCCCTTCACAGGGGAAGTTTCCCCCCATTAATTCCTTTCTGGTGCAAGTCACTGTCCGGAAGCAGGAAGCGAGGCAGACTCTGTTACGTATTAGAAGAACTGAGAGTGTTCCCTGTCACCCTGCCTGTGCAAACGGTGATGCCTATTGATTATGTTACAGTATGCATTAAGCTAGGGAGGTTAGCGTGACGTGAGTGCCGTCACTTAAAATGACGCAGTCTTATTATAGCTGTACCAAGCTTTAATTCTGTCTCCCGTCTGCTGTGCTATAGGGTTCCCCGGGAGATGATGCGACCTCAGTTCTTCTTGAAGGAAAGCTTTCAAACAAGAGTGTGTGTGTGTGTGTTGGGGGGGTGGGGGGCGGGGACCCTTTTTCTGCCCAAAGCCATTTGGATCTTTATGACATCACCCATGGGCCATGCAGAGTTATCAACTTAAAAATGAGCCTGCTGTGTGCGGCCAAACGTTTAAGTATCTCACCCTGAACGCCTCGATAGGGCCCAGTCAAAGGATTTCAAGGGCTGAGTGTTCCCGGTCCCTGATCAAGAGAGGAAGTGTAGGGAAGTAGCGAGGATGTACTGGCTGCAGCAAACACACTCAGGACAGCGGAACAAGGAAGGACATAGAAGCAGCAGGGGAGCGGGCTGGGCTGCTCTGGCTCACGGGGAGTCAGGGCCAAGGGGGCCTTGGAGACAGGGTCGGGGGGAGCCTGGGACGAGCAGCTGCTGCCCATTGCTCCCCTGGTTGCAGGTCTCCTGGGGCCCCTCAGAGGGAAGGGGGGGATGGTGCGGGTGTGCTCCCCTGGGTGGGGAGCTCACTGGTCCTTCATGCTGAGCGGATTTCTCTCTCTCTTGCAGGTGGGAGTCCTGGGGGCGCTCTCAGGGGGAGGGTCTCAGTAGGATATCCATCAGCTTCCAGGGGTGCTCTTTCAGTCGTGGTCTCCACTGATTGGTCAGCACCAGGGCAGGGGTTCACTGGTCAGTGCAGCTGGTCCTGAGGCAGCCAGGGGTCACCGGTCTGGTTTTGCTGCTTTTCTGGGCCTGGAGCTGAAATGCAGCCTGGGTCTGGCCTCGATGTTATCTCCAGGGAGGAAAAGGTCGGGTGGGGGCGTCTAAACTGCATGACGGGGGCATGGGAAGGCCACCCCGCAAGACCAGGGATGTGCTCGGTGGAAAGGTCACCCTGAGGAAAGGTCACGCTTTCCCAGCTGTGCTCCTGCGGGGCACCCGGGCTGTCTGCCCTGGGCCCCTCTGCACCTGCCCTTCGTCCTTGCTCGGCTCACGGCTGTCTAACTGCCTGTCACAGAAGTTTTTTGGTTTTTTAACAAAAAACGATTTGAAGACTGTTTGAAGTAGGCAACACCTTATGTTGTAGACAATATAAATATAAACGGGGGTGCCTTATTAGGATCCTATCTTCCTTATAAAACTCTGCATGACATTTTTGGATGTGAAAATATTTTAACTTCGTGTGTTCTTGCGTTGAAATGTTGACCATGTTTAGACCGAAAGGAGATAGGCTCATGTGTGGCAGAAAAATATTCCCTGCATTTCCCGAACCATAGTGCGTTTCAGGTTTTGTATTTCTTACATAAGCGCGCTCCTACATTTTAACGGATTGGCCTACAAGGCAACATCTGAGAGTTTTAACTTCACTTTTTTCTACACTGCAGAGTGGGAGTTAGGAATTATTTAAAGCCTGTGCGGAGCCTAGGAGCCGGGAGGGAAGCGGGTCCGGGTGGGGGACTGCAAAGGGTGGGGTGACTCAGGGTGGCGCCGATGGCATGGGAGGCCCTCCCTCACGCCTCCCGTGGAGCGCATTCCAAGGCGGTGTGTGTGGGTCGCGGTGCCGGGTATTTGTTTCCACCCTACGTGTTAACACGAATCAAAACCCAGACGTTAGAGCGCGTGCATTGTCAGTGTGCATCCGGCAGACCAGGTGTTGAAGAACCGCATTAGTGTTTAGTGTTCTTCGTTACCCTCGCGTAGCCGGTTGGTTCCAACTGTTATAGCATTGCAACCCCAGGACCACGCACCGCTGGGCAAAGGCGTCTAGCGTCAGGCGTGGAACCGCGTCTCTGCCCTCATTCCGCCTGGCCTGACTCCCCGGGGGCCATTGGCAGCTGGTGCTGATGGCGTTGCCATTTGTCTTTCCACGAGCAAAGCGCGTCTTCCCGTCTCCCTCCCGGTGGTCTGACGGTGCGGGGGCCCTCACCCTCGGAATGCCCAGAGCGGACGCCCTCCCAGTCTGTCTCGGCATCTCGGCGCCAGATGTAAAACCTCGACAGGAGCCTCCCGTTCCCAGTCTAACTGGCTGCTTTCGGCGACTGCAAAACCTCTTCTGGCGCAACGAGAGTCACACAGTGTAAACGGACACGTCCGTGAGCCGCCTCTGGCCGTGTCATGCCGTGTTATGTTGGCGGGGCTGGGCTGCACCCAGAACCCTGGTCCGCGTCCTGTTTCAGCCCCCGTGACGGTCAATGTAACCAGCTCTCTTCTCCAGGCGTCCAGAGCCCCGGGCTGGGCACTGAGTGTCCTTGGTCCCCGTGCAACAGTCAGTACACCCGATCGGCTAACGGCGGCCCGGGCGCCAGCCCATTTCCTCTTCGTCTCTCGGAAACTTCTGGAAAATACTTAACTGTACTGTGCCTTATTTATGTTTTAATACAGTTTTATTGGTTTCAGAGAGGAAGGGAGAGGGGGAGAGAGAGAGAAACATCAATGATGAGAGAGAATCATGGATCGGCTGCCTCCTGTAACCCCCGATCCCTGGGATCAAACCCTCAACCCGGGCATGTGCTCTTGACCGGGAATTGTGAACTATGACCTCCTGGTTCTTAGGTCCATGCTCAACCACGGAGCCACGCCGGCTGGCCACTGTGCCTTCTTCTCTGCACCGATGAAGCGAAGGGCAGAACATTGCACTCCCTTTACGAGGCCCCGCGAGGCCCGGTGGGATTAATGGGTGTGA
The DNA here is from genome assembly GCA_026230045.1 of Corynorhinus townsendii. Classification (NCBI taxonomy): domain Eukaryota; kingdom Metazoa; phylum Chordata; class Mammalia; order Chiroptera; family Vespertilionidae; genus Corynorhinus; species Corynorhinus townsendii. The sequence continues at coordinate 1,434,342 of JAPDVU010000005.1, forward strand.
CATGCCTGGCGTCCTGTGCGCATACTGTGTGCAATATGTGTGCATACTGCAAAGCTCTGGTCTGTGGCCGCCCTACCCACAGTGGCAGCGGCCAGGCCAGGTACGAGCCTCCTGGTTGAGCCCTTGGTAACGTGAGGACAGGTTAGGGGATGGGATTGTGATGTCAGAGAAGCCGGGAAGCTCATGTTGTGACGTGCTGAGGAGAGCACCGAGAGGCAGACCACGTTAAGCCAGTGCGTGCGCCTAGACTCCTCTTAGTGCACAGCTTCGCGGGCTGCGTTTATGGAAGAACAACGGGCCTCTGACATGACACCGGTTCTCGCTGTGCAACGCAACGAGGCCACCTGTGTGCATACCGCAGAGCGGCCACGACAGCAAGGGAAGTGAATCTCTGCTCCCATCCCTGGATGCCAGAGCTTTCCCGTGATTTCCACCATGTTTAGATGCCCGTGGAGTCATTTCCTTTCTAACCGCGTGGGCACATGCGGCACGGCAAGCGCGTGGCCACGGACCGTGGTTTTTGCGACTCTGCCGGGAAGGTCCCGCCGCGTTTCCCGGTCCCGGGTTTGTGATGCCGCGAATGCCCCTCGCCAGGGACGTCTGGCTGAGCGCTGGCCCGCTCCGCTGTGGCCCACGAGTGACCGGGGGGTGAGTGAACCAAGCTCCGTGCCGGCAGTTCCTTCACCTGCAGAATGGACACGCACTTCCCGGGAAAGGTGCGGGGCGGTGGAAGATATCTTCAGAAAACGTAGCTCCCTGGCAGGCACTGGCGTGTCACTAAGCCAGGAGGTTAACGCTCCCCGATTCGCTTCCTCTCGGTCCAGACCCTAACCCACCACCTGGTCGCCCGGGCGCTCTTGCTGCTCTTCCATCGCGGTCCTCTTCCTCCCCGGTCAGGCGGGCGCCCCGCGCAGTGCAAACCTCGGTGGCACAAAGCGCACTGTGTCCTGTTATAACCCTGAGGTTGGCGTTCGCGGCCTCTCTGCTGTGATGGGTGTCGCGCCTTCTGACCGTCTGCTTGTCTTTAATGGTTCTCTCACCCCCTTCTCTTGTGTGGCTTCAGCCATCCTCTCTGCACTCCTGGGCTTGACATTTTAGCCTTCCGAGTCTCCTTCTCTCACCGTGTTCATCATTAAAATCTTGCAAAATATCCCAGCTCTTCGGAGACCGTGTGTATTTAACGGGCTCCCTCCTATCTATCCCCGCAGGATCATTTCTGGGGGGAACTTCGGTTACCTCGTGCAGTGTTCTTGCAAGTAGATGCTCCTTCACGTTCGGTAAAAACCCTGCCCCTCACTGTAGATTCTCTCATTCTCGGACGTCCACGTTCATGGCTGAGGGCCTCAGGTCCTCGGGTTCCTCCTTATCCACGTGGCTTTTCTCCTTCTCCACTTCAGCACACACCCCATTTCTCCTGTAAGTCCCGTTAAAAGTGGAGTCATTTTTAAAATGAATGTTTATTGTGGAGATGATTACAGAGGTCTCCCTTCCCCCCCCCACAGCTCCCCGCCACCTGGTTCTCACCAGGCCCGCGCCACCCGATTGGCTGTGTCCATAGGCGATGCCTCCATGCATATACAACCTTTGTCTGACCTCTCCCCACACACACACCCCCATTTCCTCTGAGAATTGTCCGTCTGCCCCCTTTCCATGCCCCTGATTCTGTTCCATTCACCAGTTTATTCTGTTCATCAGATTTTTTTATTCGTTTGATTTGTAGATTCAATTGCTGATAGACACGTATTTGTTGCCCCTTCGTTGTTCATATTTTTTATCTTTACCTATTTCTTCTTCTTCCTCTTCTTAAAGAACACCTTTCAGCCATGGGAATAATTCCTAAGTTCATTTAATTATTCATTTTGAATAGTGAGAATATAAATATTATTTTAATTTATATTATTGAATATTAATAACATCATTTTAAAAACCGAGCAATATAAAACCCAACAATTTTTCATTCCTTCCAATCTAGTAAATTCTAACTTGAGGGATAATCATTATAACATCATTTTACCGTGTCTTAGAGACTGTTATCAAGTATAAATGTGCATAGACATACTCATAATAATGTAAGCGCCATTGTTTTTAAGCAAAAAGAAGCTGTTATTTTAATACACATGAAACGCCGCATATACAGAAGGAAACATGTGTGTTTGCTTAATTTACTGGGCAAACAGTGGCTGGGAAGGTATCACATGATCCAAGACTCCTTTAAAAGTGGGAGTGATTCCAATGTGATGAAGCAAGAAAAGCCGTGGGGCGTGGGCGTGAGAAGTGGGGAGTGGGCCTGCCGGCCTGGTCACCCCCAACTGCCCTCCCCTGCAGGCCTGGTCCCTCCCAACTGCCCTCCCCTGCAGGCCTGGTCCCTCCCAACTGCCCTCCCCTGCCGGCCTGGTCACCCCCAACTGCCCTCCCCTGCCGACCTGGTCACCCCCAACTGCCCTCCCCTGCAGGCCTGGTCCCTCCCAACTGCCCTCCCCTGCAGGCCTGGTCCCTCCCAATTGCCCTCCCTTGCTGGCCATCTTGTGGTGGCCATCTTGTGTCCACATGGGGGCAGGATCTTTGACCACATGGGGGCAGCCATCTTGTGTGTTGGAGTGATGGTCAATCTGCATATTACTCTTTTATTAGATAGGATAGAGGCCTGGTGCATGGGTGGGGGCCAGCTGGTTTGCCCTGAAGGGTGTCCCGGATCAGGGTGGGGGTTCCCTTGGAGCATTGGGGCAGCCTGGGTGAGGGGCCTGTGGTGGTTTGCAGGCTGGCCATGCCCCCTGGCAACCCAAGCGGAGGCTCTGGGATCTGGGATTTATTTATCTTCTATAATTGAAACTTTGTAGCCTGGAGTGGAGCCAAGCCTTCTGCTCGCTCCGTGACAGCAGCCATTTTTGTTGGGATTTATTTATCTTCTATAATTGAAACTTTGTAGCCTTAAGCGGAGGCCAAGGCAGGCCAGGCTGCAGAAGCTTGGCTTCCTCCATCGCCGGGGGCAACCCTAGCCTCCTGCTCTCTCCAGCTCCGTGGCTGCTGCCATTTTTGTTGGGATTTATTTAACTTCTATAATTGAAACTTTGTAGCCTGGAGTGGAGGCCTGGACTGGCCAGGGTGTGGGGAAAGCTTGGCTTCCTCCATCCCCGGGTAAACCCAAGCCTCCTGCTCGCTCCGTGGCCACAGCCGTCTTGGTTGGGTTAATTTGCATACTCACCCCTGATTGGATGGTGGGCATGGCTTGTGGCTGTAGCAGAGTGGTGGTTAATTTGCATATTACTCTTTTATTAGATAGGATAGTGTGCTGGTTTCTGTTTTCATATAGACGTTAATGTGTTTATTGTAGGGATTCCCAGGAAACGCTTTTGGAATTACAGTGCTTTGCAGGTCTCTTGGCGAATAGCGGCCCAGCAGTGGCAGACTGAGATGCTGCTCAGGCAGGGCACTGACGGCGATGGAGGAGCCGATCGATCGCAGCAGCTCCTGGAACGTCAGTGCTCCGAATGCAGCCCTGGCACCGGCGAGGAGCCGCACAGACAGTGAGAACCCTGCAGCGTCTTTCCTGAAATGTCATCACCAAAGCTCTGGACTTACTCTCCAAGAGAGGCCCGCCATGCTTCCTCGAGGGGTGTTTGTGCTTTACAGCACAATTATAACATCCTTGCGGTTTTCAAGCCAAACCATGTTTTAAAATTACCCACGAAGGGGCTGTAACTTGTAGACTTCGCAAGAGCAGGCGGCCTTCTCGCCGAGGAGCAAAAGGAACGGAGAAAAGAAGCGAAGTGACGTGTGTGGCTCAGGCAGAAGGGACAGAACCAGGGTTCCTACATGCACCTAGCTGAGCTGACTCGGAACCCTGAGCAGCTCAGCATTTTGTTAGGACCCAGCCCTTCTTTACAACTTCTCCTCCACTGCTCTCTCCCTCTCCGGTTCAGTGCCTTTCCTTCTATTTTTCATTTCCACACACGGTCATTTCTTTCCGTTTGGATTGTTTGCTCCCCAATTCCGTTACCTGGGACGCCTCCGCGTACAGGTTCGCAAAGGGATCCTGTGCTGCAAAGCCCATCTAGCCGATCAGTGACTGTAAAAAAGATACGTTTTTATTGACTTCAGAGAGGAAGGGAGAGGGAGCGCGAGAGAGAAACATCAACGATGAGAGAGAATCACGGATCGGCTGCCTCCTGCACACCCCGCACTGGGGATCGAGCCTGCCACCCGGACATGTGCCCTGACCGCGAATCCAACCATGACCACCTGGTTCCTACCTCGATGCTCCAACCGCTGAGCCACGTGGTATCAATGACTCTTATTAAGATTTTATTCATCTAACAGTTCAACTATTTTTCTGACAGACACACTGAGTTCTCTCTTAACCAAAAGCAATCACTCTAAATAACGGACCCATGGATTGGAAAACATGGTTGGATTCCCGGTGAGGGCACATGTCCGGGTGGCAGGCTCGATCCTCAGTGCGGGGTGTGCAGGAGGCCGCCGATCCGTGATTCTCTGTCATCATGGAGGTTTCTTTCTCGTGCTCCCTCTCCCTTCCTCTCTGAAGTCAATCACTCTAAATAACGGATCCCGTGGGTTGGCAAACATGAAACGATAATCTGGCCCTGACTTGTACTCTAAGTTTCAGAGCTACCTTATCTGTTTCTTTTCACATGAAAGAGAACAGTATCCCATTAATCCCATGACTGGCTGTCATCTTTACTACTCAGCTAGTGCCCATCCTCCCCGCACACGCGAGAAGATGACAGAGAATAACCTCCTAACACTCGCTCAGCTGCTGCTTCTCGGAAGGAGAATAAATCCTGGAATGCCTTGGAGATCTGGAATGCTAATGAAAGCTTTCATCTATTGCCACTTAAAAAAGGGGAAACTAAGAAGTCATTTTCTGCTATAGTTCAGCATCTGTGCTTTAATTCTCCTCCCTGCTGCTTTTATTTCTCTGTCAGTGAAAAAAAATAATGTTTCACAGGGAAATGACCCGGCCTTTATCCTTGGAGAAATCTAAGTGGCGTCTTCTGTGGGATTCTCGGATCGAAGTGCCTGTGGCCAAGCCTGGCGGGGTTCCTTCAGCCTGACTTACTAACCCCGCTCGGTTGCCGATTTTCCCACGTATTTAGAGATGTGGCTCCTCGATGAGCCGGCAGCCGCCTCCTTCCTGCGAATGTGTGCGTGGACACATCTCTTTTGGCCGAACGCACGCCATGCTGGGCTCCCATTCTTTTCCTCCCTCTGACTCCCTGGGTGCGCAAACATCACCTCTTCTTTTAATACATAAGCTAAGCTTGAATGGAAGGGTTGTGTAGGCCAAGACCCTGTGTACTCTGGGTCCAGGAGAAGGGGGCAAGGCTAGAATTCAGACCTGGGCCTCCATTTCTAGAACAGTGTATAGAGAATACCATGGGTACCGTCTTTTCTCCTTTTAAAATTTACCTTTATTGTTGAAGCTGTTACAGATGGCCCCCTTCCTCCTTCCCTCATCGACTCCCTCTACCCTTTTCCCGTTCCCACCCCAGGCCTTCACCCCAAAATTGTCTGTGTCCATGGGTGATGCATAGATGCATACAAGTTCTTTGGTTAACCTTTGCCCCTGCCTCCCGCCCCTGCCTTCCCTCTGAGGTTCGACAGTCTGTTCGATGCTTCTATGTCTCTGGGTCTATTTTGTTCTTTAGTTTATTTTTGTTCATGAGATGCCACATCTGAGCGAGATCATGGGATACCTGTCTTTCTCTGCCTGGCTTATTTCGCTCAGCACGACGCTCTCCAGGCCCCTCCCTGCTGCCTCACACGGTGAGAGATCCCCCTTCTTCACAGTCGCAGAGTGCTCCCTGGTGTGGATGTCCCCCAGCTTTTTATCCACTCGTCCGCTGATGGGCACCATCTCTTCTCCTTTCACCTTTGGCCTGTGCATCTGTCCCTGTCTGCTAGGAAGGGCTGCTAAGTGTATAACCTAATCCATTACCACGTACAGACGGACCTCAGGAGCGACTGTGAAGGAAAAGTCCACGCTCACAGGGGGAGGCTAGGAAACATGAGAGTGTATCACCGTACAAGGTTTTCCTGATACTTTCGCCTGAGAAGAAACAGACATGCTCTGGGGAAATGAAAGACCCCAGGGACAGCGAGTCGGATGTGGAGCAGGACCGACTCCCAATTTAAATGCAAAACCAGCCGTCAGCATTTAAACCAATTACAGATCCACAGATCCCTCCAATGTGCATCAGTCCATATCAAATTTACATACTGAGATCAGAATCTCTATCTCTCCCAGCTGGTGTGGCTCCGTAATTGAGCATCGACCTATGAATTAGGAGGTCACAGTTGGATTCCCGGTCAGGGCACACGCCTGGATTTCGGGCTCCATCCCCAGTTGGGGGGTGTGCAGGAGGCAGCCGACCCATGATCCTCTCTCATCATGGATGTTTCTCTCTCTCTCCCTCTCCCTTCCTCTCGGAGATCAATACAATATATATTTTTAAAAAATGTCTATCTCGAATGGGTTTCTGAACGTGACCTGGGTGGGAATATGAGGAACAGAACGCATTCTCTGTCGTTACACCGGACCGTGCATCACTCCGACGTGAGACTTCCCTTGCCTGGTAGCCTTCGGGGCATGCTGAGTGTCGAGGGATGGAAATATTACAACTAGACTCTCTACTCTAGAACAGCATGGTTCTGGAGCAGCATCCCGACTCCGCGCAGGTTTCATCCCTCACTCCAGGAAGCACGTCTTCCTCTTCGATAACGGGGCTGGTGGTTCCCATTGATTTGTATTGTTATCGCTCTGAGTGGAGACCGGTGGTTTACGGTCTAAACCTTCACCCAGCGGGTGTGCCCTCCGAGCCTGTCTTTTCAGCGTTGACGGTCTGTAAGTCCCTCTGAAGGGGGGCCTGCTAGCATCGGTGTGAGATGCTGAGACCAGGCGAGGCGTCGAGGCGCCCAGGCTTTGCTGCCAGCTGTGCTATGCCCTTCACAGAGTGTAGTCCCTGGACCAGCCGCAGCCGAACCACCGGGGAACTTTGTCCAAATGCCAGTTCTCCGGGTTTCCCCAGACGGGCTGGCCGGGAGCCCGGGGGCTGGGCCCGTGGGCAGGGTCTTCGCGGGCTGTCCCAGGGGGGCGGGGGCACACGGCTTCGAGAGCCTTTGCTCGTCTCATCTACGGCGTTCCACCTCTCCGACGCCCTTTGGCCGTGCGGTGAAGCCTGCGCATCTTCTGTGGTGACAACGTTCTTAGAATCCAAGATGAAGTACCCAGATCGCCAAGGAAGCAGGCACTAGTTCATTTCCGTTACCCTAATATTCACACACACACACATTGTGATACAGTAAACACGACGGCTTCTTCATGAACCCACTTAGCGAAGGAGATCCGGGGTGGGGGGCGGCCCGCTCACCATCATCGTGATACAATGTTGGGGATCAAGGAAGCTCTAGGCCACCAGCACCGCGCTCTGTGACTGCGACTGTGGTTTAGGTCGGTGACAATCCCAGGTGTTACTGACGCTGTTGTGGCTTATGCCTACGCTCACCGTGCACAGAGACCTTGCACTTCACCAGCAGCTAGAGGCACTAAAATGGTGAGTTTTCTTTGTGTCTGAACTCACGCCTCCCTTGCATTCTCCCCACCAGCCCCCGGGGAGACCAGATGGTGAAGTCGGCCCCCCTAAGAGATGCTTCTCTGGTCGTTGGCTAAACGCGATGCCTTGTGACACGACCTGGGAGGCCGGATAGGAATGAGGCGCGCTCTGGAGCCACAGAATAACTGGCTCTCCTCAGAGCACCGCCTCGCACCCGGGGCAGGGAAGGCGGCCGACCTGGAAAGGAGCAGCCGGGCTGCGCGCGCTCCGGCTTCATCACCAGCCTCAGAGCCACGACACCGTGACCTTCGGCGAGCGTGCTTTGCAGAGCCTGGCCGCCACTTCCTCCAGGAACGGACGCTCCGGGAAGCGAAGGTTTGTCACGGTTCTCCTCCCGTCATCACGGCCGGCGGGTGTGAGAAACGGCGCCGCGGAGATCCCGTGAACAGGTGGAAGTCACGGAGCACCGCGCGGGGCTGCGACTCCCAGGCACGCCCCGGTCCCCGGCCTGCGTGCTGCCGGGGCGGCGGAGGCAGGGGGCCCCGGGCACCTGGCCTGGCCGCCACGGAGACGCCGAGTGGTGATCAGAGGTGAAGGAAAGGAACAAAGCAAACAAAGCAAAGGGTGCTTTCCATTTCAGCCGCTGATGGCGGAGGACTCAGACAGGAAGTGACCAGCGTATGGAAGGATGGGTTATCATGCTCATGGGACCGAAGGGGCGGGGACTCTCCCGAACGGAAGGCGTCCCTGTTGTGTGGATGGGACACTGGGAACAGGAGTCGCGGCCCACGCGCTGTTTTAAAGCCGCGTCTCTGCCTTCCCGCCCCGTTGACGCCTCTCCCCAAACTCTGATGTCCCAAGGGCAGGCGAGGTCTCTACGGGCCTTTCTCATCCGATAGTCCCTTCCGTCTGGCCTGGTGGCGAGGAACCGTGTGCTACTGTTTCCACCTCCCCACACTGACCTCGGTGTGCAGTGTTAACTTGTGTCATTCGGCAAGTGTGGCCTTGACATCCGTTTTCAAAGGCTCCGTTTTCTGGAACCGGGCGATGTTACGTGTGCCCTCCGGCTTCCAATGCACGTCCATGCGCAGTAGATGGGGGGGGGGGGGGAGCAGCTTTTTGCTGAGCGACTCCTATGTGCCTCCTCATGCTGCAGAGGAGGAAGTGAACAGACAAGAAGGTGACAGCCGCCTGAGCCGGTGGAGCGGAGGCGGTACAGCTACTCAGGGCAGGGTGCCAGAGGCTGCGGGACCAGGGAGGACCCATGGGCGGCCCAGTGGGGCGTTGGTGACCGCCAAAGGGGAGGCGTAAGCAGGGAGCAACCACCGTGCTTGGGTGGGAGTGAGACCCCCGTGATGAACTAGTTACTGACGACAGGCCAGGAGCAAAGGCTCGGCGGACAGGGTAGGCTTGGCCTCCGGCTCCACTGGAGCCCCAGCTGAGCCGCCGTGACGGGGCTCCGGGAAATGGGACGTGGGAACCAGAATGAGCCTGAGGAAGAGAAAGAGGCCGAGGTCAGAGAACCCTGAGAACGGCCAAGCGAAGGCGCAGAAACGTTTAGGGAGCCCTTACGATCACACGGTGGAAATCTCGGGGTGATCGGGAGGCCAGAGGAGTTCTTTCTAACGGGGCCTGCGGAAGGAGGGTTTGCAGGGAATCGTGAAGCAGCACAAGAGTCCTCTTACTACTTCCCTGAAAAGGGAAGCGAAGGGCTCGCGTGGCGCGCCAGGGCCAGGAGGTTGTCGCGGGGCGTGGCCAGGAACCCATGGGCCCATTAACCCTGGAGCCACGTGCGAAATCTCACGCCAAGCGCGTCCCACTCACAGGCGGACACGGGCCAAATAACAAGGTCTACGTTTGCATGGGCCGCCAGAGAAACAAAGGCTTCGATTTTCATAGATGTTTCTCTCTTTCTCTCCCTCTCCCTCCCTCTCTGAAGCCAGTGAAAATATATTTTAAAAAAAGAATCCAAGTCGTCTATGACTATCACTGATCTTTTGATTTCTCTACCTATTGTGTCCTGCCTCATTCTTTCCCCTGGTGATAAACAGCGACTGTGACTCCATTCTTCTCGATGCGTGAGGAAACGGAACGACAAAATAGAACACAATTGAAACCATCCCCGACTCGTACATTTAGAGCCAGTCGAAAGGCCCATCCTGTTGGCTGCAGTCCCATGCACGCCCAGAAGCCTTTGCCTTCCCCCCACCTCGGCTAGCTGCTATTTAAGCCACCGACATCATCTCTTGCTCAGACAGTTGCCACGGCCACCTCAAAGTCCCCTGGTCCCACCCTGATCACCCTGCTTCCACGCGGCATGCCAGCAGGCAGAGGGAGGGGATGGTGATCGGGGGTGGCAGAATCCACCATAGAGTCGATTCTCTATGCCAGTCCGGGCGAACCCTTACCAACACTCACCGGACGTCAGACCGCCTCCTCCCGCCCACCCCTCCTGTTCTCCTAGAGGACGCAGTGAAACCCGCACCCCGGGGCGCTCGAGGCGCTGGGTGCGTGGTCACTGTGACTCTCCGGTCTCATCTCTCTCTGCCCCTCCTTGCCTGCACCCCCCCACCTTCCTGAGGTTCCTCAAACAGTGCTGCCTCGGAGCCCGTGTCCTCCCTGGCCAGGGGGCCAGAATGCCTCCCACCCCAAGTAACCTCACAGTTTGCCAGACGGGCGTGGCTCGGGGGGTTGAGCATTGACCTAGGAACCAGGAGCTCACGATTCGATTCCTGGTCAGGGGACAAGCTCGAGTGGCGGGCTCGATTCCCAGCGTGGGGCGTGCAGGAGGCAGCCGATGCACGATTCTCTCCACTTTGGCCTTTACCTCTCCCCCACCCGTTCTTTCTTTCTCTCCACTTACATCTCACGAGTGACAGGGTGAACGCCTTTAAAACGGTTACAAAGACGGAAAGTGTCACTTCTAGCGCAGCCCCAGGTGACCTGGGTTTTGCGGTTTGGGGAAATGCGACAGCCGTGTGAGCGATAGAAACAGGTCACGTCACGTAAACAGTTCCTCCCCCGGACAGGCAGGCCCCTTCCACCCGGGAAAGTTCTGTCTGCCGGTGCGTGCGTGGCGTTTTCACTCTCCCCTGAGTGGTCGTAACAGATCACTGGGCCCTTCCTTCAGGGGGAATTAAGTACAATATTTTATGTGTTTTCCTTTTATATTTGTGTGAGTCACCAATACGCCCTCTTTAAAAGAGCATTTTAAAAATGTTATTTTCCTTTCTGCTTTTCAGTACCAAATTACGCAATCGATATATATAAAAGGCGAATCTGTAAAGTGTCCTCTCCGGAGTTCAGCCGTGAGACTGTGGGTTCGCTCGCTCGCTATGACGTGCGCTGACCACCAGGGGGTGGCGTGGAGCAGGGCGGGTGACCAGTGGCAGCCACAGGGCGCTGAGGGAACAAAGGAAGGAGGGAGCAGGGAGGGGGGACCTGGGGGGGGACCTGATCAGCCCTGATCACCGGCCAGGCCTAGGGTGCCTACCTGTGCATGAATTTTGTGCACTGGGCCTCTGGCATCCGACATAATAAAAGCCTAATACGCAAATCGACCTTACAGCGGAAGGACCAGCCGGCAGGGGGCAGGGCCGGCGAGCGGGCAGCACCAGGCCAGCCAAGGCGGATGCCAGCAGGCAGAGGGAGGGGATGGTGATCGGGGGTGGCAGCGACTGGTGGTGGCGGAGGGGTGATGGGGGAGGGGCGGACATCCCCCAAGCTGAGCCGCCCTCCCCACCCCCCTAGTGCATGAATTTTCATGCACCAGGCCTCTAGTGATATAATGAAGAAGTACAAATCCTTGCACATTTTCCTCCTTATGGGCATCTTTTTTTTTCCTGTCTGGAAAGGAATTTTCGTACATTGTAGTTTATTTGAAATTTTCTTACCAAAAAGCCAAATTCATAACTTTTAAAAATAGAATTTGTGGAGTGATTTATGGGTTTATTGAAGACTTCAAAGAGGGTAATAGAGTTATAGTCAGGGATTTTAAGACGTATTTCACTGATTGCTGTAAAGAATTATGTTTATAAGTTAGATTTTTCAGTACCACAGTAAACATGAGTGGAAATCATCTAACTCATAACTTTAATATTTTCATACAATCAAAATAGAGAGAGATACATTAAGTAGGCATAACATGAGTTGTTTTAATTGCTCAAATATCTTGGGTAAGTTTTACAGATAAAAGAAATGATGGTTTCTATTAGCAGACTAAAACCAAGAGAAAATTAAAATAAGTTCACATTTGAAAAAACTATTAAGCAATAAATACAGCACTACAGCTACCACTAAACTACAGAACGGGTATTTTATGAATAAATGCACTAGAAAATAGCTTTAGAAAAGAAATGACAGATTAGACTTTTCAAAAAATTACAATGTGACTCTCACACGCACTTGCAGAAAAATAGCAGTCTACATTTTAAAAGTTAGAAATTCCCCAAATTATTTTTTTAGACACCAAAAAAAGTTTACTCTTAAAAATATCAATTATACCTTTTCTTTATGAGTAAGATACAAAGGTGATCTTAATTAGCCATTCAGCTTTAGAGAAGTCTAATATTTAAAAATATTATCCCTAAAAAAATACAGGTACAAAATTATCACGGATTAATTGAAAACTGAACAATAGATAAGTCCTGTACATAAAGGAAATCCAATCTAAAATTAATAAGAGCACAATAAAAAAATACTTGAAAATTGTAGAATAATTCAATATAATACTAGCTGATAAGGTGACATTTTCTCCTGTCATTTGTGGTTGAGACTGCACCGTTTGTCTAGAATGCTGATGTATGCCAACAGGGTCAGCGAAGGGTCTGGATCTGCCTTTGAATCAAAGTAGCGAAAAGTGAGTTAATGCGGAGGGACTTGCGTGTGATTGAGGCAGCAGAGTGTCCAGCACAGCCTGGAGCTCCTTTTCTGAGAGCTTGCTGTGAAGTCCACCGACCTGAACTCACTCAGTACAACCTGAACCTGTATAGGTGGGCATCGGCCAGACCACTTACTATGTTCATTCTTACGACTTAGAAAATTATCCTGGGGCATTGCAAATGACTTCTGAGCTCACCATCTGTGGACATAGAAAGCGCCACATGATCCGCTGGCATGACCTTAAACACCCTCGGAAGACGAAGTCACCAGTTTAATCCTTGTTCCGTGATCAACCCACTGTAGACATACACGTGGTAGGGATGTCCCCTCCCTCAAACTGACTTTCACGGGTGGATGCTTTTTGTTTGTCAGCTGCTTCAGTCAAAAAGAGCATTAGAGAGAGGGAATCCCACTTAAACGCCCCTTCAACTCATTAGCCACACTTCCTTCCATCTCAATTTAACTCGTCCTTAAACACCTGGCAGCAATTCCTCCTGATGCTTTATTCACATCTCTCACCGACTTGGGTCCGCATCTATGGTAGCTCTCTTAAAACGCTCATATGTTGATATACATTGTATTCCTATAGTTTTAAAATAGCTTGGAACATTTCAAAAGCCATACACCTTCATATAGGATAAGTCAGGGGATTAATATTTCAGTGGGCTTAAACCCACAAGAGTAGCGAACCGGCATTTATTACAGTAGGAGGTGCTTATATCTTCTGGATTAGAATGCAAGTTCATTGTCAACATAAAAAGAGAAGCATGTCCGACATACCTACTAAGGTATGAGACACCAAGTCAGTAGGTTCAAGGAAACAAGGGTCTTGAGTGTGTTTTTAATAAATATCTTCCATCTCATCAATATTTCTGCTGTCACACTTCTGATGCTGGTATCTGGTTGTCTCTAATACATTTAGCAAATGTAAAATTCCAGACTCTGTTTTATTACAAAATCAGCCCAGACACAGTACCAGATATTAAGATGCCTACATCGTGACGTGTTGGATTTGTGTTGAGGCTATAAAATAGAATAACCGAGTATTTACAAGCTCATTGTTCACAACATTCTTTTTTTTTATAAACTTCCAAGGAGATAAGAAACCCTTCATTGATCTTCTTGATGTAAAATACTGGCTAATTAGAGACAGAAGGGGAAAGTCTTTATTTACAGATCTAGGGAAACCGACCCCCCCTTCCTGTGGGTAGATAGGAAAGGAGCAGGACAGCAACTTAGCTGAGGAGGGTTTTATAGTATCAACCAAGATGTCTCCCTAGTGACACCGAAGTCGGGCTGCATGTCACACCTACTATTTCCTTATCAAACACGGGTGTGACACGGGGTAGAACGGTGTAACTGCAAACGGGGACGCGGTAGGAATTCCGCTTTCTCGGGAAGAAGAAGGTAAGCCCACGAGCTCTCCATCTCCATTGGGAAGGGCACACACAAAAAGGCTAGGGTTCTCTCTGGACAACAGAAAAATAAATCGGCATCACCTAGGGAGAGGGGACTACAGTGTTTAAACCAACAAAGGAAAAGCTGTTTCCCTCCAGGGCTACCGGCCTTAACCAGGTCTTTTTAGGCAGCAGAAGTAGACTCGTGCCCCACGCGTCCACGAAGCGCTACCGCTTCGCTCCTCCGGGAAGGCACGCGGGGTGCTGGACTGGCCGGCTCCAGCCACGGCCACGGGCGGGGCCATCTCTTCCCAACTCCACGTTCAGTGACGTCAGGCTGGCAGCTTGATGTCAGCCGCAGGGGGACTGTCACCCCACAGACGCTGCAGACGCTCCAGATCAGGGCTCCCCGCCCCCCCCCATAAAGCCAGCTGTTAAACACGCATCAACACGTGACTGGAGCCCAGCTGGAGGGGCTCCGCGGTTGAGCGCCGATCCATGAACCAGGAGGTCACGGTTCAATTCCCAGTCAGGGCGCACGTCTGGGGTGCGGGCTCCATCCCCGCTGTGGGGCGTGCAGGAGGAGGCCGGTCCATGATGCTCTCTCATCACGGATGTTTCTGTCTCTCTCCCTCTCCGCCTTCCTAACTGAAATTAATTATATATATATATATTAAAAAACACAACAAAAGCAGGTGCCCGAATTCATCGGAGGGTTCTTTGTGGCAATCAAGAAGTCCAGGTCGTATTGCAGTCTTCTGGTTATGAAGTCATGGGTCTCCGTCCGTGAGCGAAGAGTGGCGCCCTGTGCTTGAACAGTCCTGCCCCTACTGTAAAATGTAGTCATTGAACTTGTCCGGCTTGGAGACGACATTCTCCATGTCCTGGATGCTCTTCCCATTTGAGTGCTCGCTGGAGAAGTCGTGACTGTACGCCGTCCCTTCGCTGATGGTCGACACCGTGTAGGACGCGCTGCGGAGGGCGTCCGAGTGCGAAAAGCTGCTTCCGAACTGGATTTTATATTGGTTCCAGTTTCTCCTGAGAATGGCTTGAACCTGTCGATCAAGAGGAAACAGAAAGAACAAGAGCAGTCCATTTTTATGGAAATGAAGATCTTGTGTAATATCCTAAGTTATACAGAAAGGCTTTAAAGAGAAGGCATTAATATTCGTGAATAATATTACCTTTTTCCTTTCTTTTTTAAAAAAATTGCCTTTATTGTTGAAAGAATTACAGACGGTTCCATCTTTGTTCCCCACTGACCCCCTCCACCTCCCACCCGCCCCTCGCCCAGGCCCTCACTGCCACACCATTGCCTGTGTCCATGCGTCATGCATAGAGGCATATAAGTTATTGGGTGATCTCTCTCCACCCACACACCCACCCCCACCTTTTAAATCTAATTAAAAAATTAAACGGAGTGAACCATCTTTATGTTAGGGAATCATTGCCCTTACTCCGTACTTGTAGTTTCCATTAATATTTTCCTTTCCATGCCTTAATGCCGAAGCTTCCACAATGAATACGAATGCATTGTCCTAAAACCCACAGTCAATGCAGATGCCATTACAGACTTGTGTGTGCAACCTGGATGTTTATAACCACGTCTTTAGAAACAGAATGAGATGATGAGCGAGAGGACAAAAGAGGGACAAGAGATAAAAGAAAAAGAAAGAGGAGTACAGGGAATATGAATCATCATCATCATCATCATCATCTGCTTCACATCATCATCTCCAGCAGCGCACAACCTTTTGCTGAGTGATTAGCATACGCCAGAGCTTGCGCTATATTCTGAGGGGGGAAGGAGCAGGGCTTCTGTCCTCATGGAGCTCACTCCCCGGAGGGAAAAAGTCCCGGACAGATCATTACAGACGAGATGAGTGTGGAGAAAAACTAGACCGGCAATCCCACGGTGACTTTGGTGCTAACTGAGCATACGGCTGGTTGATTGTCTTCAGACTGAGTCCGAGGGCCCAGGACTCCCCTCCCACTCGACACCAGGTGTCTGAGGAGAGTGGCTCGGGGGCCATCTGTTTCTCGTTCTAAGTCTCTCAGCCACATTCCAGCGACCTGATCTGTGTCTTTTCAAAGCATGCGCCGCTTTAAACAGTCTTCCTTGCCCAGCCCGGCGTGGCTCAGTGGGTGAGCATCGACCTACAAACCAGGAGATCACGGTTCGATTCCCGGTCAGGGCACAGGCCCGGGGTGTGGGCTCGATCCCCAGCGTGGGGCGTGCAGGAGGCGGCCGATCCCTGATTCTCTCTCATCACGGATGTTTCTCTATCTCTCCCTCCCTCTCCCTTCCTCATATATATATATTTTTTTCTTCCTCAAGCTCCCCTACTCCTTGACCCACTTTGAACAGTTCCTCAAAGAGAGTCTGAGCGTCTGATTCTCATGCTAATTCAAGCCCCCTCACTGAGTTTGTTTCTAAGGAACGGACTGACTGAAGACGGTCACGATCTAGTTTCGGCGTGCAAGGAAGTAGAGTGCAACCGAGTACGAAACAGTCTACCGAAGGCAACTGAGAAATGGGCAGGAAGTCACACCTTAGCTGAGCACGTAGCGCTTAGAGCCTGAAAAGGAAAGCTTGAACTCCAAAAGCCGAAACGGGTTTTGAGCTCTCTGTTTGCTCTTGAACGGCCTTGACTACGATCAGCACCCTGGTTCCTGTCATCGCGCACACACACACACACACACACACCGTGGACGTCAACAATGAGCCCAAGGAACATCTATACGCCTTGGAGGCTTCCGTTGGTGCGTGTTCTCCTCCGTAAAGACGTGATGCTTTCCATTGGCTTCCTTTCCTACAGTTTCACGCCCGTTCAACAGGCCATTAAGGTGGCCACTTTCAGATCGGGACCCAGGCAACAGAAAGAGACTTGGCCCAGCTCACATCGAGATACAGGTGACAGACAGAGACTTGGCCCAGCTCAGATCGGGACCCAGGTAACAGACAAGAGACTTGGCCGACAGCAGCTGCCCTATATGTAAATTCAGCCTAGCATCTGGAATGCTCAGGGCCCGCTCAAGAATGCAAATAATCCTTCCCACTAATATTTACAGGGTAAACTAAGATTGTTGGTAGAGTGTTAAATTTGACAGTAAAATAGTAATCAAGTTTTCAGATTAATTTAAATAGGCTAATTGAAATAAGTGAATATTCAAGTAAAGTCAATAAACTTTTAACTGGAAAAATTTAATAGGGAAAGATAACAAGAAAAATTGCCACGGGATGGGAAGACAGCCTGATGTTACTCAAGGTATTCACATGTTTTTCATGGTTTTACATGCGTGTTACATAAATAGCAAGGCCACCTGTTTAGAATATTATATTACAACCCTATATACCCCTTAGCAGCTGACAAGGAACCAAGGCTGCACTCAACCTAAATCGATGAAAAGATGTTTAATAGAGCTCCGTAAAAAAATTCTGACCCGGTTCTCATTACAGAATTTGGGTCTTGTTGTTCTCAACACAATTTTGTTGACTTTGGAAAAATAACTACTCTCAAGTATTGTAGTGTTTCACTGGCCAGGGCCCTGCTTTGACTAGAGTTCCTCGCTTATGCAAACAGTGCACATTCTTGTCCGCACGGACGGGAGATAGGATGAGAGAATGTGGCCCGAGCACCAGTCAGCCCACAGTTATGTCACCAGTGAGCAACGCCAGGAGACGTTTTGCCTATAAATGAAATGCATAGCATGCGAGAGGAAAGCAGAAGCAGAGATACTGAGCGGAAGCAAGCGCCTCGACCCGCTGTGGAACACAGGAGGGAAACGGATGCGTTGAGGATGGATGTAAGCAGCGCACGACATCGCCGGAGCCACGCGCCACGCCGCTGGCCGCTGCGTTTCCACGTCGGGAGAGCGTGGAAGGCGAAGAGAGAGGCGGTAAGGGCGGGCGATGGTATTTCTCAAGACGAGACTGAGTCAGGCACAAGCAGGGGTTACAGCGCAAGCGGCGGAGAGCCGGGGACAGCTGTTGCAGATGGGAGGAACTGAACGATCTGGCAGCGGCCTCGCTCACGGATTTTGTAAGACTGAAACGTTCGCTGCCAAGAGTGTTCTCAATGCGAGGACGTGGCAGCAGATCAAAGCCGCATCCCGTTTGCTCACAGACAGAGTGTGACCCAGCGCTGGCCACGAGAGGAGACAATCCCTGGGCACTTTTTTCTAAGTTAAAGGGCCCACTTGAGATTTCACTCCAATCTGGTTAATATTTCCCTTTTTCAAAGTATTTTTGAAAGTGAGTGATTGACAAACCTAATAAGGGATCCAGCATGGACTGAGTGCTAAAAACTTGTATCCCTCGCTTCCCCTAGGCCCCGTGAGACGGTGTGAGGCGCTTGCTTTTTTTCTGTAGGGTTAGGGCCGTGGTCGGCAAACTGAGGCTCGCGAGCCACACGCGGCTCTTTGGCCCCTGGAGTGTGGCTCTTCCACAAAATACCACGGCCTGGGCGAGTCTATGTTGAAGAAGTGGCGTTAGAAGAAGTTTCAGTTTAACAAATGTGGCTCTCCAAAGAAATGTCCGTCGTTGTCCTGTTGATATTTGGCTCTGTTGATTAATGAGTTTGCCGACCACCGGGTTAGGGTATTGGCCAAGGCATCCAGCCAGAGCCTAGTGGGATTTAAATGCACAGCCACATCCGTGCTTTTATTGTACGCTGCCTCCTATCACCACGTGTTTTACTAGTGACTATGTTCTGTACGTTTTCAATTTTCCCTTTATAGAAACCACACGTGTTTCTGCCAATGCAGAGGTATATCTGCATACTTAACACGTTCTTTGTCTACTGTCCATGTCCCCTTCCACTATGTTTAATGATAGAGTCCCACGTAGGCAGTCAACAGCACTGTCTAATTCAGCTTCTGCAGCATTAAGTTTATGGTGGTACATACAATTGCTACTTGAATTTTATTATAAAAAATGATTTATCTATTTTCCTTGATTGCGTGTTCTGTCTCTACTTCTCACTGACTTCAGCAAACAGTCACCTGGCCTTCTAGACAGAAGAACCCTGGCAGTACTGCTTAGCGATACTGACTGTGGTCTGCTGTCGGACAGCTCTGCAGCCCACTATGCGTAAGTCACTATAGAAAACAGATGCCTCTATTCACAAATTAAAACGTACGTCAAGCCCTAACCGGTTTGGCTCAGTGGATAAAGCATCGGCCTGTGGACTGAAAGGTCCCAGGTTTGATTCCGGTCAAGGGCATGTACCTTGGTTGCGGGCACATCCCCAGTAGGAGGTGTGCAGGAGGCAGCTGATCGATGTTTCTCTCTCATTGATGTTTCTAACTCTCTATCCTTCTCCCTTCCTCTCTGTAAAAATCAATAAAATATATATATTTAAAAAAATCTTTTAAAAAAACAAAAACAAAAAAAACACGTACGTCAACTTTAATTTAAAAAATAGACTTGAAGTGTCCCTCTTTGCTAGGAGGAAGAAGTGAGCTATGAAGCCAAAGACGCGATATCTAATCGTTTCTGAGATGCACATGATTGCCAGCGTTGACTTGTCTGCAGGGCCCGGTCCTCTAAGGTCAGGCTAACTGCTTCCATGTGTTCTCCGCCGGAAGCTCCGTGATGAGCTCACCGTTACCGAGTGTCCCCGGCTCCCTCAGCCGCTGCCCGGAGTTCTGAACGTGGGTGAACTAGCCAGAAGCCTCCAGCAGGTTACAATCTGTCGAGTGGATCAGGAACACCCAGAGCTGAACCAACGGAGCTCCAAGGACTGCGCATCACGCCGTCTACATGCGTGAGACACCGAGCACCGCAGGGGCCAGAGCTGCCGAGGGTCCTCCGCCGGGGCCCTGGGTGGGAACGCGGTGACGCCCGGGACGACATGGCTGTGTCAAACCGGACGCCGGGCCCTCCCTGGCCGAACCCACCGCGGGTCCTCCCCGGATAGCCGCGAGCCCCCTTTCTAAAGCTGCCTGGTCTCTGCCATAACGCTGTTGCCGAGCAGCACATTGCGGGCCAGGCAGGGAAAGACAGACAACCAGGAAACAGAGGACAGGGCAGAGTGGAAGGAGCCAGCTCTCCTTCCTGTGCGAGGCCAGGGCAGGTCGGCGACCTGCGCGCAGAGGGTCACCTTCACAGGCAGGTCCCGGACGCGGTCAACAGGGGCCCCCGATGGAGCATCTCAAGGTGAGGCTGACTTTGTCCCTGGCCTTGACCTCCCAAGGGACCCGGGCCACGGTTCTCGGTCCCCGGGGAAACAATATTTGGAATAGTTGTTCCCGGGGAATCCATAGTCCTGTCTCATGGGCTTTTTGTTTGTTGGTTATTTTTAAAGAAAAAAAAAATATATGTTGCTCCTATGAACCCATCAAAGGAATACCATCAAGCACCTTACCTCTCCGTTGAAGAAGCAGAAAATGGTCGAGACCAAAAGACCCTGTGGAAGAAAAACAGAACAATCTGATTCTGAGCAGAACAGAGACGGCCCATTCCGTAACCCGCTCACGGCCTGGGTGGGCAGAAGCGAAACCTGTGCCCAGTCAGCACCACGCCCTCCAGGTGCCCCGGCCAGGGCCTGCCCCCTGGGAACCCGCTCACTGCCCAGGTGGCCGCACCTCCGCACCCCAACCCCCATCCCCCTTACCGCCCCCCCCGCCGCCCCCCCCATCCCCCTTCTCCTGCTGCTGCCCCACCGCCCAGGCAGGTCACCCACCTGGGAACCCGCTCACTGCCCAGGTGGCCGCACCTCCGCACCCCAACCCCCATCCCCCTTACCGCCCCCCCCCCCCCCGCCGCCCCTGCCGCCCCCCTATCCCTCTTCTCCTGCTGCTGCCCCACCGCCCAGGCAGGTCACCCACCTGGGAACCCACTCACTGCCCAGGTGGCCGCACCTCCGTGCCGTCCCCCACCCTGTCCCGCCCCCGCCCCGCTGCCCC